>JAJGRW010001085.1:1640849-1677717 GCA_025461045.1 Carex parvula | reverse complement strand
ATTTTTTCATTTTTAATTACGATGAGAAATGACGAATTAAAACGATCTTTCGAGCTAGAGTCGATTGCGTTCAATCTTTTTATTATTATTTTTTTGGTTCGCATCGAA
This sequence comes from Carex parvula, assembly GCA_025461045.1. Lineage (NCBI taxonomy): Eukaryota > Viridiplantae > Streptophyta > Magnoliopsida > Poales > Cyperaceae > Carex > Carex parvula. Next base: position 1,677,609 of record JAJGRW010001085.1, on the reverse strand, counting down.
GGCACTAATGATTTTGAGATCCGAGCACCGTCAGACGTTCACATGTAATGCACGGTTACATTTACGTTCAGGTACGATTTAATTTGTTTTATATGTATATGTAATGTATTTTTTTTGCTTAATGTAATGAAGAATCTAAGGCGTGGGAGGCAAGATCCATGGTTCACTCCCCGAGATCGAGCATTAATATTAGCTGCTAATAAAAATAAAATACAAATTATGGTTTAAAAATAAAAGAATTCGCCGTAAATTATGGATCAATCATGATGGCTCTTGGTTGGGCATAGGCTGCAGTTGATTATTTTTTTAATAAATAAAACAATAATATTCAACTCCTTGGAATGTTATTCTTTTGTCTCAACTATTAACAAAACATGGCCAACACGATTGCATTATATAGTGATCTCATAATAAACTCATATTAACTATTTTTTTTTTTTTTTTATATTGAAAGATAGAGATCTAGCTTACCAACTTTCATTATACTGTCTATAAAGAACTATCTATCTGAATTTCGAACCCATGAGCTCTCAATAGAGCGAGAGTTGCACTAAATTAAAGGTTGATTTTTTAAATGTTTGACTTTATACTAAATTAATTGGAAAATTTATAAATTTAACATGTAAACACATCACTCGTGAAGTAGATCGGTTTCAATTGTTTGAGTTAATCATTTGATATATATTTGATATTTCTTGAAATTATGATTATCATGAATTTGATGAGGGAAAGAATACCCTAGTTCTACTTTTTAATATATATATAGAGAGAGATGGGCTACGGTGCTTTGCAAATTAAAACACCCTCTTTAATTCGGGCCACTTTTTCAATTTGCAAAACTCAAACAACCGATCTGAAACGTTCAACATGTTCTAAATATTGAAATGTGCTTGGAGACCAAATTTACATTTTTTTGGATTTTTTTACTATTTATTAAACCACTTTGGAAATCGCTGATCCGGTGGTCCAAAAACTTTTACTATTTTTTATTGTGGACCACTGGATCAGCGATTTCCAAAGTGGCTTAATAAATAGTAAAAAAATTCCAAGAAATGTAAAATTTGGTCTCCAAGCACATTTCAATATTTCATTTGAACTGTCAGATATTGAATTCTTTTATGAAGTTTAGATCTTCCAATCAACAAAATTCAGTTCCAAATCTATTATTATCATTTCTTCTCTATTGAAGTGAAATCTATTCTTAGTTTATCTTCCGATCAGACCCTAAGTCTACTGCCGAGAAACTCAACGGTAGGGACATTTTAATAAAAAAAATGAGGACATTTGCATATTTTTTTTTTTTAAATCGAGGACATGAAAAAAATATTCAATGCCCATCCTCTAGAAAAGATCAAACAAAATACTCCCACTAAATTACTTGACAAAATGCCCTTGTGGGCTCAAAACTTTTCTTCCCTTCCTCTCCCCCCTTTCTCACCACGTTAGTGCCCTTGTGGACCTCGAACAAACCGAATTAAATAAGAATATTAATCATAAAAATAAACATTTTTTTGTTAATTCTTTAATTTTAATAAGATAAATTTATAAATTTTGTTTGGTTTGATCTAGCCGGTTTTAAACCGATTCAAGTAATATAAATTATATAGTACTTATTGATTTGTTTTTTTAAATATGTGGTTCAAACGGGTGACGGATAAGAATTTTCATCGGTTCAGTCTAACTGGTTTTAAAATTTCCTAAATTGAACCGAACAAGTAAAATGATTTTTAAAAAATAAACCGAACCAATCCATTTAACTAAAAAACCGAATCGTTTAAATCGAAATATCTGGCTTTTCAAAACCAATCAAACTGAAAGCCAATAAAAACCAAAAACCATTAAATTGCTTTCCTTTAATGGGGATTGGGATGAGATGGGTAAAAACTAAAAAATGAGAGCCCCCAATGTTGACGTAAGAGGCAATAAAGCGAGATGTTTACCACTCATTGATCGTATCCCGTTTACTTACTGCCTCACCTATCTTATCTTATCTTGAACCTTCTGCTATCTATATATGTGGTAAAAATGCTAGCTAGTCAATTAATTTTTAAAATCAAGAAGAGTTTACATGCCTGTTGTAATAAAATCAAGGTTCTAATTCCTTGAATTATTGTCTTGTTGCACAGCTACCGCTAGCTATTTAGAACCCTGAATAAAATTTATTTTGTAATGTTTAAAAATTCATAATACGAAATTAAGACATTTTTATTATAATACAAATGAAACAGAAAAATGCTGGTATGTTTTAAAGCAATGAAATGGGTTGTGAATTGTATGAATAAAATGTAATAATATCTTATTTATATATTTGTATAATTTGTGAATAATACACTAATTAAATTTTGAATTATGCATAAAATTCATATAAAATTTAATACATTATTTATTCGACGAGGTGCTAAAATGTGTGAATCACGACTTATTATTCCCTATTTTACTCTCGGCAAATAGTACAAATAAAAAAAAATGTTTAAAGTTAATCCAACTAATGTGTTGACTTGTCACCCTCTAATTTTAAAAATTGACTAGGTACTATAATTCATTGCTTAAACAGGAGCATATTCCAAGTTGACTTAATACACGTTGGAGAGTTTAGAAGTGAAAATTGATAAACGCTATTTCACAACCAAAATTTATTTTTTGTCAATAGAGTTTTTGTTAACCTGATAACTGCCTCTAGATTTAATCTCCGGTCAATATTTCTAAATCTAACTAATTTTGACCAGAACCACCTTATGAAAAATCACTAGTGCATTTATAGCTATAGCTAGTTGGAGCGTGCAAGCCTTTAAACCTAACATATCAAGTTTTTATACATAACATATTTAAAAAGAAAAAAAAAAGTGACATGAATATAATTCAAAAAAATTTCTCACAGATCGTTAAAATAATAGACAAAATTGATTAGAGACAAGAAAAAAAGAGTGGGTGTAAGTTTTAAAAGATTCAAAATGTAATCTTTATACATAACATATGAAATCTTTAAATCTATCATATGAAGTTTTTATACACGTAGCATATCAAGAAGAAAAAAAAATAACGACACATATATAACCAAAAAAGTACTTCATCACAGATCACATTTGAAAAGAAATCGAGTAGAAGACGTTCGTAGTTTTAGATTCACAAAATTCCTCACAGATCGTCGAAAAAATGAACAAGAATGATCAAAGGGAAAAAAAAAGAGTGATAAAATGAATCTTTTCTTTTTGGCTTGGAGACAAATTGCGAAAAAAAAAGTTTGCACTTAAACTAGTCAGGAACGCGTTCGGAGATGGATGCTTGGGGGCATACTTTTTTCTTTTTTTGTTTCCATAGCAACCATCTTAGCATTAGCGAATAATTAGCAAATAAATTAGTGTTATGGGTAGATAAAGTGGATAATTAGGGTAACAATTTCAGCTCATTTTAAATTTATCAATTTTGTTTGGAAGATGAGAAAACCTAAAGAAAAAAAAAGGACGAGGAAGGAGATTAGACCTACCACGTGTTTCACGAGATATTTAAATTGGGAATATGGTTTAGTTATTGTAGTGCATTTCAGATTGGATCTATATAAGATCATTGATTTAGAAATACAGCATAATAGTATACAAATTCAACAGATCTTAATGAACCAATCAATTATTTAGTAGAATACAATTTATGACTACACAAACCGTTGATAATAGTTCTAGATCTGGATCAATTTAATGATACTTAACTTTCTTAATTATAATTAGGGGGAATTTTATGTATATCCCTCAAAAGTTTCAATATTACATATTTATCCCTCCAAAATTAGTAATTACATATTTATTCTTGAAAATTGTAGAAACTCACATATTTGTCCAATCTAACTCTATAACATATCAAATATCTCCAAAAATAATTAAAAAATATTTTTTAATATTTTAAAATTAATTTAAACAATATTAATTTTTTAATAATATATTAACCATTATATCCTTCGTTTCAATCTTTTTAGTTCGTCTGAGTTTTCTTCTCTCTAAGACGCCAAAACTCCCACCCCTCTCTCTCCAAACGAAGATGGAAAAATTAAAGCAGCGAGGGGCGGCATAAATTTGAGAGAGGGGAAGCGACAAAAGAAGGCGGCGAGAAATATGTAATTTGGCACGTTTGGAGAGAGAAGCGGAAGGTTCGGCGTCTTAAAGAGAAGAGAACTCAGGCAAACTAAAGTGACATAAAAAAGGGCAAAATGGTCAACGTATTCTTAATTAATATTGCAAAATAAATTTGAAAGTTATAAAAAATATTATTAATTATTTTTAGAGATAGATTGGACAAATATGTGAGTTTGTATAATTTTCAAGGATAAATATGTAATTATTGATTTTGGAGGGATGAATACGTAATATTGAAATTTTTGAGGGATATACATGAAATTCCCCCTTATAATTAAGGCAAATATTTCTATGGACATAAGGACCTATTTGTAAAATGAGCATATTTTCATTTTCAAAGTTCAAACAGTCGATCCGACCATTCAACATTATCCATATTAAAATGTACTTGGTGGTCAAATTTTACATTTTTTTGAATTTTTTTACTATTTATTAAGTATTTCACAAAACTAGTCAAATTCAGACCATTGAATTTTGTACCCATCTTAATAAATAGTAAAAAAATTCCAAAAAAATGTAAAATTTGATCTCCAAGTACATTTTAATATGGAGATAATGTTGAACGGTCGGATCGACTGTTTGAACTTTGAAAACGAAAATATATTCATTTTACAAATAGGTCCTTATGTCCATAGAAGCATCCCTCATTAATTAAGGCAACCATGTTTATGGCTAGTTCTCCGATATGTTTTTAGTTACCATCCTAAGAAATTCAAATTAAATCAACACCACTCTGTCCTCATTTTTTCAATTCGTACCACCCACACAGTCTCAGTCCGTGCATCAAATTAGACGAGGTGTGCAGACTGGGGAGGCGCACCAAGGTTTTTTTTTTCTATTTTGGATTCAATATTATTTTGTTTTGGTTCTGTTTTTTTTAATGCTCAATATAATTTTGATAAAATTACAATGTATGTCATTTATTATACGAATTTTCGTATATCCGGCTAATTTTATCAATATTATTAAATGTTTGGATATTAGGGACTTATATTTTGAATATTTGTTAGATTAGTTCTTTTGATGTACAATTAACATAATTATACTAAAATACGTTAAATTACGCTAAAATACGCAAATTACGCTAAATTTTGGATAAAAGAGACAATATCTTTACTGAGAAGGCGAAAACGACAATGAAACTTCAAACGGTTATAAAACGGCGCTCGAGTGTCCGATTTCAGCAAATGACCACTTTTCGGAAAGCTTGCAAAAATACACATGCGTTAGTGACTGCTTTGCCTTTTTTTGAAATTTAGGATTGCCAAAAAACAAAGGGAAGAGCCTCCAAACTTGAGTTGAAGTTTCTTTTCTATTATTCGATCTAAGTAGCTCAGTAAATTTGTTATATAATGAAGAATACCAATTTTTACTATTTTTGGAATTTTTTTACTATATTTTATGATTTATAAAAGATGGCACAAAATCGGCCTAATTTGGCGTAATTTAGCGTAATTTAGCGTAGTTTACCGTAACTTAGTGTATTTCAGTATAATTAGCGTAATTTAGCATAATTATCGGGTCTAAAACAACCAAAAAAAGTCTCGACCGGCCATTTAATTGTCGGTTTGGGCATATTTGAAAATACCCAGCTAACGTGGGTATATTTATTAATTTGTAATTAACTTTGGATATTAATAAAAATGTCGGCTTATTATCTATCGTATCATTCCAATAAAATTAGCCGGACATACGAAAATACGTATAATAGATGACGTACATTGTAATTTTATTAAAATAATATTGAGCATTAAAAAAAAAAGAACCAAAACAAAATAATATTGAATTCCAAAAAGAAAAAAAGAAAAGAAAAAAACTTGGTGCGCCTCCCCAGTACGCGCACCATATTGGTGCGTCTTCCCAGTCCGCGCACCAATTCAGTTTAGTGCGCGGACTGAAGGTGCGTGGATGGTAGGAATGGAAAAAAAGGATTTGGGTGGTATTGATTTAATTTGTATTTTATGGAGTGGTAACAAAAAAAATTTCGGGCTAGTTTTCGGGATTTTTTTGAAAAACAGTAATTCAAATAATAAAAGTTAAAGAAACGACATGATTGCCTTGGTTGTTATAAAAACAGCAAAAACCGAATCCGGAATTCGGTTAAGTTACATATTTTCACTTAACCGAATACCGCATTCGGTTAAGCATATTTTTACAAATCAGATCCCGGAAAACTATGTAAACTCCGTGTAACACCCACCATTAACCGAATAGGCAATTCGGTTAAGATTTTTTTTTTATTTTTTAATGTAAACCGAATAGGGAATTCGGTTTACATTATTTTTTTATTTTTTATTCTTAACCGAATATGATATTCGGTTAGATTATTTTTTTATTTTTTATTAGTAACCGAATAGAGTATTCGGTTATGAGTATTTTATTATTTTTTTTTAACCGAATAAGCTATCTGATTTGGTATTTGTTATTTTGTTAAAGCGAATTGGCTACCTGATTGGCTATCTGATTGGCTATATTGGCTATCTGATTTGCTATTTGTTATTTTGTTAAACCGAATTGGCTATGTGATTGGCTATATTGGCTATCTGATTGGCTATCTGTTGTTTTGTTAAACCGAATTGGCTATAAATTACCTTCTTCTCTCTTCTCTCCTCAATCATTTATCTTCTCCTCTCTTCTCTTCTTAATTATTTATTTCAGAGACAGAGAGACATAAGAGATAGAGAGACAGAGAAAACTTCTCCGAGACTTTCGTGCTTCTCCTGTGTAAACAATTTAAGTTTTCCAAATTACAGATCGGACCCTTCATTGTGTTTCTAGCGTTCGTCTGAAGATTGTAGTAAGTTTTTTTTTTTCAATTATGATCATATTTTTAAAATTAAAATTAAAAATTATCGAATGTTGATCGTAAAATTTTTGTTCAGGAAATGTCTCAAGTATTAATAAATGTGTACCACAGACGCGAAATTACAGATGCACCGACCTGTACATTTTATGTTACTAACTCAACTAGTCTTGATGACCTAAGAAGACAGATATATGTTGGCATTCGTTTGCTCCCTAGCCGGTTCGATCTGACAATCAGCGCCCGTTTGAACACGGCACCACCTGGCTATGCAGAAAAATACCAGTTGTTCAACGTAGACCACGAAACGATCTGGGATATGATGCTTGCGAATGCCACTCCGGTACTGAATTTTAAACTTCTTGAATTAGTGGTTGAGTCAGTCCCAGTTGTTAGTCAGACCAATTATGACCCGTACCCGGGTAGTGTACCTGGAACTAGTAGAGGCATACCGGTGAATGATTCACCCATACATTGTGATGAAACCACCGAAATATCCCCCGTTGATTTGCATGATTATTTTGACCAGCTGAATAATAATACTGGCTCAGACACAAGCTCTAACCATGGTGAGCCGGTTGTCGGGGAAGATGATATGGCCGAAATTGAGGATCAGATTAGGATGGAAGAAGTAAGGAAGGAGTGGCAATCGTCTATTCCTTTTATTAATCGGGGATTGCAGCATTCTTGTTCGGCATTTCATGACGATGTGCCGATGCCGTACAAGGATGAAGCATTTTTTGGTTATCCACCCAGAACTGACGGTCCATTTTCGGTGGGACAGATATTTGAATCCAAAGCTGATCTTAAATCGAAGTTGAGTGAATTTGCCATGGATAATAACTTAGAATTACAACAATCCTATAGCAATCGTAAGGTATATGTGGTTACATGTAAAGCGGAGGGGTGTCCTTGGAGGTTATACGCAAAAACCACTGAGACGGGCAACTGGACAATTGCAACAAACCCATACGCGCACAATTGTTACAATACTGCTTGTACAGCAGACAGTCGTCAGATGACTGTCAGGATGATTGCAGATATAATCAAACCGGGGCTCAAGGAGGACCTGGAGATGTCAATAAAAGCATGTCGGAATGCAGTTAGACACGTAACTCACATACGGCATCCAGTTGACCACATTTGCCCTCAGACGCTCAAATTGGTTACGATATTACAATGTACCTAAGTTGTGAACACATGACACATACATATTTAAAAAAATATTCAAAAATCCATATTTAAATTATATTGAAAAACACAATTTAAAAAATATTCAAAAATCCATATTTAAATAAATGTACCTCTAATAGGGTTGCCATCGAACGCATGCGGAATAGTCCATTTTGCACCAAAAGCCATCCTCTCTGATAGGCTTTCGCCGCCGAAGGGTAAATTGTTTTTGGGTCTGGGCCGGCCTATAGGAAATCGAGTCCAAGACCACATCTGCAGCAGTAGTAATGGACCATTAATCGTTTGCGCTGCCGCTCTGGAAGCCCGGGACAACTCGCGATACAGGCAGGCAAGCACAGCACCTCCCCAATTGTAGTCCTCATCCAGCGGTTCCAAATTCTCTAAGAACTGTAGGTACATGATCGGGACAGAACTTGAGTTTGCATCGAAAAACATCACCGACCCAAACAAGTCCATGCAGTATGCCCGTGTATGTCGGTCGACGGTCTCCTGGGGAGTGTACTGTGTCAAGTCTCCGTTAAAGTGGTCCTTCAACCATCTAAGGCGCATGTAGTATTTTGATATCCTATAATACTCGTTTGGCCTGCCTCTGTTGTGCCACTGTGAATGAAAAAATTGATCACCACCGTCTTCATTACCGTCGTACACCTCATGACCTAAGCAATCTTCAATCAAAAGCGACCAATTATCATCTGTGCGTCCAGCAATTGCCTTCCCTGTAAACATAGATTTTAGAGATAAACGTATACTTGATATTTATAACTAAATTTGTGTATTATACAATTTATTTAAACTAATTTTATTTACATTACATTTATTTCCACTAAATTTATTTGCACTAAATTTGTTTGCACGAAATTTTTTTGCTCTACATTTGTTTGCACTAAATTCATTTACAATTTATTTACACTAATTACTATAAATTATTCTAAACATTTATAGAATTTACTTACACTAAATTACTTGCATTAAATATAAATTAATAACAAAAGTATAAATTAGTAACAAAAAATATTTTACCGGTAACAGATAGGCCCCACAGACAACTGACATCTTCCAATGTCACTGTGCACTCCTCCACCGAAAGATGAAAAGTATTCGTCTCGGGCCTCCACCTCTCGACGAGCGCAGTGATCAACGCTTTATCAATCTGACAATCATTCACCTGCGTCATCTGGTACAAGCCTAAATTCACCAAACCTTCTTTCATCCGAGGTTGGTAACGAACGCTAACTCGGCAAGGACCAGGACGCAGTGTATAATCAGGCTGGAACGATAATTCCATAGCAACAAAAATTAATTGCGGCTTACAAGTTTATTTTGAAATTTAAATCCAAACCGGTATTAAATAAATACCTCTGTTGAATTCACTATCGATATCTTGTGTTGATCTTCACTCAATTGCAACAAGGGTTGTTCATCAGACATTTTGCACTACAACATAAATAAAATTACAACATAAGAAAACTCCAATTAGTTAACACATAAAAAATTCCATAAGCTAATCTCTACATACAAAATTTAAAAAATCTACAAAGTTAAATTATACTAAAAAAATCTAAATTACACTAAAAAACCTAAATTATTCTACATTTATTTAAAAAAATAATTATGAGCAAGATTACCCTATATGCAAACCAAATAATTCTACAAAATGTAAAATTACACTAAATACACTAAATTTATACACTAAATTACTCTACATATTTACACAATTTATTTACACTAAATATTTATTTATACTAAATTTTTTTACACTAAATATATTTACGCTAAATTTATTACACTAAATTTATTTCACTAAATTTATTTCACTAAATTTATTTACACTAAATTTATTTACAATTTATTTACACTAAATTACTCAAAAAATTACTCTAATTACTCTAACTACTTATACAATTTATTTACATGATATATTTATATAATTTATTTACAATACAATACACTAAATTACACTACAATAAACTAATTTACACTACAATACACTAAATTTACACTACAATATACTAAAAAAATCTAATTTACTCTACATAAAAACTAAACTAAATAATTCTAAAAAATAAATAAAATTCGAATTTTTTTTTCAAATTAATAATTTACACTACAATATACCAAATTTACACCACAATACACGAAATTATACTATAATACACTAAAAAAAAAACTAATTTACTCTAAATACAAACTAAACTAATTAATTCTAGACAAAAATAATAAATTTCGGATTTTTTTCAAATAAAAAATTTAACTACATACCTAACGAAACTTGTAGATCTGAAGTTCTTCTTGTTCTCCTCTCAAAATTATACTAAAATATGTGATTAGAATAAAAAATGATGAAGATTGGAGGTGGTTAAAATTCGGTTTTTGGTTTTCTCGGAATAGGGATGAAGCTCTATGTTGGGAGAACTAATAATGAAGAAGGAAGAAGGAAGAAGGAGGGTCCCGGGTTAAATTCTTCGGCTTCACCGAATCCCCTTTTCGGTTAAGCCAAAAAAGCAACAAACTCTCCTCACCGAAACCCGGATTCGGTTAAGCCAAAAAAGTAACAAAATCGGCTTCACCGAATAGGGGTTTCGGTTAAGTTAAAAAAAATGGCTTATAGGATCTTCTGTGGCAACCCACAGTATTCCCTGTTAAAAGCAACAGCTTAACCGAATACCGTATTCGGTTAAGCGAAAAAATAACTTAACCGAATCCCGGATTCGGTTTTTGCTGTTTTTATAACAACCGAGGCAATCATGTCGTTTCTTTAACTTTTATTATTTTAATTACTGTTTTTCAAAAAAATCCTAGTTTTCGGCACCACACATTCGGCCGTTAGCATTCTACAGTTGAGGCAGTGTGAACTCACCTCTATACTAGATTTTTTTTTTTTTTTTTTAAATCGGGTTAATGACCTTCAAATTTTGAAAAATCATAAAAACCGAGAAAAAAGTTCGGTTACCCCATACTCCAACTGAAAAAATTCTCGGTTACTCTTGCTTCACCTTTCATACCACACAACTATGCCACATTTAATCAAATTTCGAATTTTTAATTAATTTTGGTGGGGCAACCGGTTATAATTTCCTGTTATTGAGGGTCACCAAATTTTTTTTTTCCGGTTGCACACACATTTTGAATTTTTTTTTATTAATTTTGGGAACCGGTTATTGGGGTTAAATAATGGAAAAGAAATCAGGCTTTTGATTAAATTGGGTTAAAGGCTTGATGTTTAAAATGTTTTTTTATTGGGTAAAAATATGAGTTTGTATCATGAATAAATACTTGTACTTTAAAAAACTGAGCGATTAATTAAGAAACTAAAGTTAATACCTGTTTAATTGGACTTGTTGGTAATTATTACATTATTGTTTATTTTGTTTGTTTCTAAATTGCTTCCCATATATGATATATCACATGAATCATGCATTGCATTAGTTATTTTGACAAGGTATATATCTAGTTTTGGAAACTTATCGACACGACAAGTTTTGTATTTATCACTATAATTATAACACTCAATATTATTTGTAGTGGATAGCAAATATATATATATATATATATATAGAGTGAGGCTACGGTGCTATGCATAGCACAGATTGGGTCCGTGCTACGGCTCAAAATTTGACTTTTTAAAATCCTAACAATCGATCCGAACCGTTCAACATGATTATCAAATGAATATGTACTTGCAAACCAAATTTTACATTTTTTCCAATTTTTTTACTATTTTTTTAGATAGGCTTTTTTGGATGGTCCACAATGTTCAGATCAAGTGATTTTTGAAAAAATAAGATTTTGTTTGCACTATCAAAATAGTAAATATTATATATTTACTATCAAAACAAGATTTTGTTTGCACTGTTTAAACTATCTTTCAATTTGTAAAAATAGTAAATAAATTCTGAAAAGTTAAAAGTCTTTTTTTAATTTTTTTTTTATGTAGATTACATTGATCAATTTGATTGAACTTCTCAGATATGAGGCAAAAAAAATTGAATCGTTAGTATATTAAAAGATATGCCAATATTAGTACTTAGCATATTAAATCACCAATTTTTTATTATGAATTTCAAAAACTGGGATCAAACTCTGAACATAATTAATTATATAGGTATACGAATTGACTAAAACGGTACCAAACTCCCATAGGCCATAGCCATAGGGTATATAAAAATGTATCATATATTTATTTCTTTATCTATTAGTGCATGCATGCACCTTCCAAATTAAGTAATTAACACAATCTTAGCCTATCAAAGCCCAATGGAGCACAAATCCACTTATCCACAGCCCTTTCCTAGTGACAAGGAAGAAACCAATGAATTCTAATTTAAATTTTGAATACACTAATTACATCTACATGACTTTTATAGAAAATTATATATAGTATGGTTCCCACCCGACATTTTTATTAATATCCAAAGTTTAATATAAATTAATTAATATACCCAGATTCGCTGGGAAGTTATAAAAATACCCATACCGGTCAGAAAATGGACGGTACTGTATAAAAAAAAATTTAGGTACTGGCCATTTTCTGGCCGATAATGGATTAAATTTGAACATGAATTAATTTTCTGGCCATTTTCTGGCATGCATTTGGACATGAATTAATTTGAACTCGCCATGAAGATGAAGGTATGGTTGGTATAGCTAGGTGAAACTCCACCAGATAATTAATAACGATTTGAGTCAACACAACACAAGCCTTTTATGTCCTAAATATATTTTAAATTTCAATGGTACTATACTACTGTTAGTAGCCTTAATTATTAGGTTAAGCTTTACTTTTTACAATGCACAGTGGGCATGCAGCTCAATTAGCTACTAGGTTTATAATAAGGATTTGAATGATAAAATTACTGTTGAGCTTGGTCAAACCAGTTTCTTATATCAGGAAAGGCAAGCTATGAATAGGTGCGCTAGCTGTTTATACTTGGCAGCCGCCAGCCGATGCCAATTAGCTAGGGTTACAAATTAAAAAATATATATATATGCACACACACACACTTGAGAATTATATATTCCGTATCATTGAGACTGCTAACGGCTAACCACATTAAAATTTCACAAAATAAAAAACTCTTTAAAGCTAGTCTCTAATTAAGCACATTTGTATATATTCATCACGTTGCTATAACAAAAACAAATCATATGCCAAAGAAATATGCAACTTCCTGTATAGTTCCCACAATGCTCTTTGCACATGCAATAAGTATATGCATGCTAGCTGTTATTCAAAATTCAAAATCCCTTCACCAACTCTCCTGATCTCCCTCGCTATTAAATCCCAGCTCCACTAGCAAGGTTTAATTAGCTACTCTCCACAACCCCAAAAGTAACTACAATCGATCCTTGCAACTAATTAATAGTCTCAACAATGCGCCAAGTTCTTAGAACTTACAATTACGCCCCGCCACCACCCCCGACGCCGACACAATGGCCGCTGCCATGCCCACCGCCACCGTCCGATCACTATTTTCCACCACCCGAATCCCCGTTCCCCCCACCTCAACATCCAGCCACACCACCATCTCTGCCTAATATACCACCGTACCAACCCGTTGCACCACCACCACCACAACCTATCACGCCATCACTGCAGCCTTTTGCACCTCCACCACAGCCTGTGACACCTCCATCTCAACCTACAGTACCGGCATTCTCTCCACCTACACACACATCATCACCGCCTCCGAACTATTATTCGCCACCGCATCTACCTTCAGGTCCCCCAAACTCACCATTCACGCCCCCACTAACCCCGCCGTACACACCAAACACACCGTACACACCGTACACACCGTACACACCATACACACCATACACACCATACACACCACCCCCGTCATCACCTCATCCCCACCTCACTATAATTATCACTGCATGTTCGGTTGGTGGGTTCTTCTTCCTTGCCTTTCTTGTGGCTGCTCTACTTTGTTGCAAGAAAAGGTACAGGAAGCACGAGGAGTGCGAGACAGTTGAGTCGGTGGAGGCTGTCGGGACAATTGGGGCAGTTGAAGCAGCTGCACCGGTACAGGGAGCGTACGGTCAAGTTCAGGAAGAGGTTCATGCAAGTGAAATCGTAGAGGGTTCGTATGATCATTCAGGACCAAGGCCGCCATATCGAAATGGGGGAGGTTACTCGGTTAATTCCTGTTGAGACATGTTCGTGAATGCATGGTTGATCAAATGCTCCTTTCATGATTTTTTTTGTCAAGTTTGAATATCTTTTATTCAAATGTTTATTTTAATTTGTTTCGTTCATTGAGTGTTGTAATATCTATGACTTCGATTGAGTAAAAGAGTTGTTGAAAACTTGAAATTTCCTATATACAGTTCTCAACTAAAGTTGAGTAGGTATCACTCACACACACACATATAGAGTATGGCTAACGTGCTTCCTCTAGTATATTGACAATATGCTTCCAACCTTCAAAATCTATCTAACCGGTTTCAAATAACAAATCCAAACAACTGAAATTAATCTCCTTAACAAAAGCTTCATTATTTTTGTAGCACCGTTAAGGAAACCAATTGAAACCAATCTCCAAAAACAATCAACTATCCAAACAATTGAAACCAATATTCTCCAAAAACAATCAAATATCTTCAAAAAAAATTAAATAATACTTTTATATAGAAACGAAACTCTCGTTAAGAAGATTGGTTTGAATGGTTTGAATTTGTCATTTGAAATTGATTCGATAAGTTTTAAAGACAGAAAACATATTGTCAATATACTGAAAAAAAAACGCGTTAGATGTACTATATATATATATATGTATATACACAACATGAGAAATTACATCAGCATCCACAAGTTCCAAACAGTGTGCTTTCATATCGAACAATTCAATAAACAACTGTTGTTTAATCACGAGAGATAGAGGGGACTAAAGTTAGTTTTATTTCTTCTTTCTTCTTTTGTTATTTTTTAAAGGATCCTATTGTTTGTTAGCACATTGTGCAATTATATAGTAGATGCTTTGAATAACGACTGTCCGACTGTCACTTCAACTTTGGTTTAATAATTAAGGACTGTCCGACTGTCACTTCAACTTTGGTTTAATAATGAAGGAGAGAAGCAATTTGATCATATTACGCAAAGGTAATGGGGAAGGGTAAAGAAGCAGACCGATACGCCGAGAGTTGGTAGTACAAGATCCCGCCGACTGTCAAGGTTTTCTAGTATCTCCTCCTCAAAAATAGGTTGCTAACCCATGATAACATGCTTCGCCACAATATGGCCTGCTCATTGCCTTGTGTGTTATGTGATAACCGCCTGACCGAGTCTGGCTTCCATATCTTCTTCCTATGTCCGTATGTGGTACACGTGTGGTTCCTACTGGGAAGAAAAGCTGGGTTTAACCTTATCACACTAGGCCAAGATCTAACGTCCACCTAGGATAGCATGCTTCAGGCGGTTAAAAGGAAGGGGGGCCAGTGGAAGCTCAAAGGGATAATTTTAATTGTGTGTGCATGTTGGGAGACATGGAAACAGAGGAATGCAAAAAATGTCCCCGATCGTAGGATGATGCCTCAGATGCTAGCGGAAAAAATTTGGCAGGAAATGGAACTATGGGCAACAAATTGCTGAAAGGGAAACTCTAAGGAATAGATGGCTAGTTCCTGATGTCGTTATTGTTGTCTTGTTGTAATTTTCAATTAGGAGTGCATTGTTTTTTTCTGATGTAAGAAACTCTTATAATTACTTAATGCAATTCACCTTGGCAGCCGCTGCCAAGTTTTCAAAAAAAAAAGGAGAGAAGCAATTTCCTGCGTATAGGTAGTGTATTGATTAAACCCGCTCTGTCCAACTCGGACCGGCCAACTCGTGGACCAGTCCGAGACCGTGTCTAAATTCAGACCGGACCGTCCAAACGGATGGGCCGGGTTAACGAAGGTGCGGATCTGGTTTTTTGGACCCAACCCGTCCAGACCCGACCCGTTTGAATCCCCGGATCCGGAGCTAACCCTCCCGAACCCGTGCAACCCTCGAAACCAGATCTAACCCGCCCGAACGCCCCCAACCCGAACTCGAAACCGTCCAAATCCGGCGGAATCCGAGCCAACCCCCCCAACCCAGGTTAACCCACACCAAATTCAAATTTTTTTTAAAAAAACGGTAAAATTTTCCCCTCAAAAAACCCCCATAAATACACCACAATTCTACATACATTTTCACATCTCATACTCTTATTATTTTCAATCTCTCATTATCTCAAATTTATTTCATTATACAAATACGCAAACGGAATTACGAAGTTCGGCACCACCCCGCAAGATTTTTCCGCGAGGTTAAAAGGTTAGATTTATTTTAGATTTAGTTATATTTATTTTTAGTAATTGTTAGATAATTAGAATTATTTTAAATAGGTTACTTTTAGTAATTGTTAGATAATTTTTAGTAATTGTTAGTAATTGTTAGATAATTTTTAGTAATTGTTAGTAATTGTTAGTAATTTTTAGTAATTGTTATTAATTGTTAGATAATTAGAATTTTTAGTAATTGTTAGGTAATTTTTAGTAATTGTTAGATAATTAGAATTATTTTTAGTAATTGTTACATAATTGTTACATAATTAATTTTGAAATTTGGATTTATTTTGAAATAGGTTAGATTTTATTTTTTTAAATTCGGATATATTTTAAATATGTTAGATTAATAATTTATATTTTATTTTTTAATATGTTGGATAGTTAGATTTATTTTTAAACATGTTAAATTTATTTTTAATAGGTTACATTTGAATATTTTGAAATATGTTAGATTTTAGATTTATTTTTAAATAGGTTAGATTTTATTTTGAAATTCGATTTATTTTGAAATAGGTTAGATTTTATTTTTTAAAATTTGGATTTATTTTTAAATAGGTTAGATAAATAGATTTATTTTTTGAATATGTTATATTTTATTTTTTAAATTTTGAATATGTTAGATTATTGGATTTGAATATGTTAGATTATTGGATATGTTAGATTTTTGTATATGTTAGATTATTGGATTTTATTTTTGAATATGTTAGATTATTGGATATGTCAGATTATTATTGGATTTGTTAGATTATTGTATTTTATTATTTAAATTCGGATTTATTTTAAATAGGTTAGATTATTAATTCGGATTTTATTTTTTAAATTCGGATTTATTTTTAAATATGTTAGACAAATAAGTTAGATTTATTTTTGAATATGTTATATTTTATTTTGAAATTTTGAATATGTTAGATAAATAGATTTGAATATGTTAGATTATTGGATATGTTAGATTTTTGAATATGTTAGATTATTGCATATGTTAGATTATTATTGGATTTGTTAGATTGTTGTATTTTTTTTTTAAATTCGGATTTATTTTAATAGGTTAGATTTTATTTTAAATTCAAATTTATTTTTAAATATGTTAGATAAATAAGTTAGTTTTATTTTTGAATATGTTAGATAAATAGATTTAATTTTTAAATAGGTTATATTTTATTTTTAAAATTCGGATTTATTTTTAATAGGTTAGATTTTATTTTTTACATTCGGATTTATTTTTAAATATGTTAGATATATAAGTTAGATTTATTTTTGAATATGTTAGATAAATAGATTTAATTTTTAAATAGGTTATATTTTATTTTTAAATTCGGATTTATATTTAATAGTTTTTAAAAAATAAGTTATATTTTATTTTTGAATATGTTGGATAGTTAGATTTATTTTTAAATAGGTTATATTTATTTTTAATAGGTTAGATTTTAATATTTTGAAATTCGGATTTATTTTTGAAATAGGTTATATTTTATTTTTTAAATTCGGATTTATTTTAAATAGGTTAGATAAATAAGTTATATTTTATTTTTGAATATGTTAGATAATTAGAATTATTTTTTAAATATGTTAGATTTTTTTTAATAGGTTAGATTTGAATATTTTTGAATACGTTAGATTTTAGATTTATTTCTAAATAGGTTAGATTTTATTTTGAATATTCGGATTTATTTTTACATAGGTTAGATTAATAAGTTAGATTTATTTTTGAATATGTTGGATAAATAGATTTATTTTTCAAATTCGGATTTATTTTTTCACATTTGGATTTTTTTAAATTAGGTAAATAGATTTATTTTTCAAATTCGGATTTATTTCTTAAATATGTTAGATTTTATTTTTAAATGTGTTAGATTTATTGCATAAATAAGTTAGATTTATTTCAAATATGTTAGATAAATAGATTTAATTTTAAATAGGTTGGATTTAACTTTTTTAAATTCAGATGTATTTTTAATATTGTTAATTTTAATATGTAAAACAAATAGCACATAATGTTGTTCCTCGCGAAATGAAAAACCAGAAACAAAACAGAAAAAAAAAACAGTCTGGCCCAGATCGGACCCGAACCAGAACGTGGACCGTGAACCCGCTGGGTTTAGGCCGGTAACCAAACCGAACCTGCCGGACCCGGACCGACCCGGATCGGACCGTTTTCAAAACCCTACGTATAGGCAAGTCAATTTTTAACAGTTATATATCTTGAAAGAGACAGTGTACGTATATTATTCAATTCTAGTGAATTAGGTAATGACAGTATAATTAAGCCAGAAGAACAATGGACAAATTAAAACATGATTAGGTTAAGTACGTCAATTAAAAAATTATTTGATCCTCTCACTAAACAAACAGAAGAAGGGAGGCTTTACCATTATGGAATAGTTCGATTTGTCAGAAAGCCATAGATTTAGAAAATGCCATAAAAATGGATTAAGACCAACTTCTGGAAACATCCAATTTTATTTGATTATTTAGAAAAAGGTCCATGAGCAATTATTTACAATTACATTTTTACTTCAATTACAATTAAGTTGATAGTAAATTTTACTATCAAATGTGCAAAAACTGATGTACTGAGTTAATGATTAAGACATGGATGTTATTGAAACAATTTAATTGCTTGGTCTGTCTAATTGTACACATTTTCTGGGGAGCATGAGAAAATAGATTTTTAGGCGATTGTGGGAAGCGCATTTGGATTTGGGCCATTTATATATTAACTTACTGGGTTGGTTTTGTTTGTTCAGCCTGGCTTTAATCCTCTATAAAACCCAACAACACCTCCAATCTACTTTTGAGAAAATTGCTTGTATACAGACAAGAAATCTACTGACATCCCACTCTGTAAACAACTACATGCAAACATTTGAATAGCTTATTTGATGTCAGCCTACATACAAATTCAAGAGCATCAAATTGGGTTCAGTAGGCCTGGAAAATCCCAATCCCACTAAAGAATTTATTCAAACCCATTAATAATTGAACTTAATTCAGGGCTTTCTCTTTCATCCCTGAAAAAAATCCATTTTAATCTAGGTATTTTTGTTGATTTATGCTACTCTAATTCAGGGCTTTCTTTCCCAGTCTTATAACTTGTCAATTTCAAATTTTGTTGATGCTTTCTATTTACATTTTACTATAAAAAATGATATAATTAAGTCTTTACATACAAATATACAAAATAGTAATCTATAGTCACGTCACGTCACGTCACATGAATGGTTGTGTCACTGATGGTCACGCCATGACCATGTGTGGTGTCATCAAACTTGACTAGTCACATATAATTATTTTGTTCGAATTTTAAGTTAGCTCATTGAAAAAATAAAAAAGAATGTTAAAATAAGGTTTGAAAAATTATAAATAAAAACAAAAATTAATGCTGAAAAAGTTGGTCACAAAACGTACGTGTCATGTGACATGACTGAATTAGTTAGCATGACAGGATGTGACATATCATTTTCGATCAAAGAGAGACGTGTCTTGCTAATGGACATAATATGAGATGTGTGAGTCATGTCACATAACCAAGTTATTTGACGTAACGTCGTGTCGTGACAAAACTGGTAACACACTCATTTCCCTCAGTACCTGCATATTTAGTTGAGGCAGCAATCTAGGTGCGCGAGATAAAAGATTTCAACAAGGGGTGTCCCCCCATTATATCATGCATGAGTAGCATCTCAGATGTCTAATCACCTAACAGTTGGTTTAAGCCACATCTGAGCATGTATAAGCAAGCAGACAAGTGCTAGCTGTTGGATCATATATCCACCGTTGAGTCTATATGTAATATAATTATGGATTGTATACTGTTATAAATAATTATTACAATTAAGTGATCTAATATGAAATTAAGATATTAGACAATCTACGTATTCAATAAAGTATGGTACATAAATATGTAAAATAATTTAGACAAAGATCGAATCATTGATGGATTGATTATGTGATTTGTAATTCAGAAAACTGTCTTTTCAGAGGTTTGTGTAGGTCACATGGATATCGATGCGGACGCACATAATTTTATTCTACTGCACGAATTTTGATGCAGATACACAAAATACATTTTTCAAGTTGACAGATAACCAGATAGGTAACACTATATAATGATTGGTCCCCAAGGCACAAGATAACAAAGAAAAACACAGAAATTAAAAAGATGTTTTTCTATTTAGAAAAATACAACTCTGTGTGGTTTCTCTTCTTCTTCCACCATTAAAGAATAGAGAAGAGAAATTCATTAGAAAATTTGAATATGATTTCTCAAGGGCCATATCTAATTGTCTTGGAAGACTTGATCCACGACCATACGACGAAAAGGCGAGAAAAGCTTCTTGCTATTGAAGACTTATCTCGTGCTCACGGAGACGGCTGTTGCTCTACCAAGGCTTTTAATATTCCATGACAAACGGTATAGAATCAAGTAGTATGTTCCGTACTTCTGATTTATGTTTTGGACCTCTTTGGCATAGGGCGGTAGGTTAATAAGGTGGGGAACTGTTTCTCCTTCTTCGGAGTGTAAGTGTTTTGACTTCTAGATGAGATGTAATTATTTAATTCTCTAAATAAGACGTAATTGTTTGACCTTTATGATTCCCTAACACTATTATGTCTAGCACTCTAGCTAGATTGCCTATTGGTACTATTTTTACATCCAACGCATGCATGATTAATTTGATCTGTCTTCTCTTATGATCTTTATACTTTTGAGTTGTTTTAATTTTGTTGTCATCCCATTTCTTTGTCATCTTTTCCTTGTTTTCTTGTTCTTGCATGGAATCCGCTGTATTGACACACCATTAATTAATCATGCATGCAATGTTATAAGAAAATATAACATATAGAGTACTACATTGAATATGAATAAACTTATTTTTTCTATTACATATAGAGTTTCCAAATGTTATAAGAAAATATTTTAATGTCTAGAAATGTGTATAAAAATAAAAATAAATAGTATTCTGGAAAGTCAGTAAATATTCAAGTGTAGAGTGTTTTTGAGAAATATCTACGAAAAAGATAATAATAGTACGAAGTAAAAATATTTATATATTTTATATGATGTCTCATAGATCTAGAATTTTTTTAAGAGTAGATAAATTGATGTGTTATTTAACTTGTGATGTAATCAAACGAACTAAGAACAAAACAAGCTTATTCAAACTCTACCAAATAATTAAGTAATAAACATGCATAATAAGCATTAAACTCCCTACGAATTATTTCTAATCTCGCTATTTATGTCTCAAAATGTCCAACATACTATACTAACAAAGTTATAATGTGAAGAAATGTATCATTAATTAATTATGAAACAAATTATAAGAGTCAGAATGACAACTGGTACCAGTATAAATATGACAATATTGTACAAACATGTTCTTAACAATAGAACTAGTTTGTCTGATTATGGTAGTTGCATCTGGTGGTATAGCTATGAATGATATCACTATTCATATATATGTGTGCATTGTGTTGGATTCCAACTGGACTTACAATATTTGAACTTTGAAAACATTTTGATGTGGTCCAATTATCTGAACATGTCTGATATATCCTGATGTGGTACATCTGTACATGTAAAAACTGAATGCAAGTAGAGATAAAAAAAAAGGAGGGTTTAGCTCCCTCCTCTGTCTGACTATCTTTCTGTAATAACAGTACCAGATTCTGTTGATTAAAAGGGGGTGGGGTCACAAAATAATTCACTAATTCAGCAATGAGCCGCAATGGTGAATGCTGTCAGGTGTAGATTGACAGATGGGATGAACTACAGTGTTATGGCAGTATAACATGCCTGATTAGACATTTCCAGCTTTTTTGTGGGTTTCTGTAGCACATTTATGGCTTTTTGGAAACTGATATCCTGACAAAGTTATATCACAATTTTATAAATTAACTATAGTCAAGTCAATGATGGTAGCTTGTTATAAGTGAGTTAGCACTAGCAACAATTAATATTTCATTGCTTTTGCTTGTATATATAATGCTAGCTAAACTTATTTTTCTCTCAGGTTAATTGAACTGTGTCTTGCTAATTTTATGCTGATGCTCTCTCACTGACATTGACGAGTCAGCTCAGTATGGAAGTCGTATAGATCCCGCTTAGAAACAATTTGATTGAGAAACAACAATTGTTTGTTACATGAAGCAATTGAAATGATCGAGTAGTAGCATAGGTGATGGTCCAGACTCCAGATCGATCTGCGGCAATAATTAAAAGGAAACACATTTAATTTATAGTGCACCTTCGATTGTGCCGGATAACAAAACTTCTGGCAGATTGATATGATATGATATGACATGATACGATATATGAATTTAATTAGGTGCCAACACATTATAGAGGGAGATCTACTAATATAATTAATGTGGTCCTTTATTAGCATTTGTATTTTAGCTAGCATCGATCATTAAATTTTTTCTCTTCTCCTTTTTCTTTAATTCCATGGCTGCTATGCTATGCTATAGATATTTGTTAGAGTATTGATTTAATTTGCTTTGGTCTTGCAGATATTTTTAGCACCTAATAATATAATTAAGACGAACATATGAATTAAAGGGGCACCTCACAAACAATTTCAATTACCCCTATATATTAGTCAAAGGTGCATATATGGTTTATACCCCCCAACTTTTTGTGGAATTTACAAATATAATTTTTTTTTTCTAAAAATATTATATCTTATATTATTTGCATTATAAAAAAACAACTATTCCCGATAATATTGTCATTATATATATCAAAATTACGAAGTTCCTACTCGCTGTTAAAAAAAAAAAAATACTCTTAAGCATGGACAGTGATGACTACATAATTTACACTTTAATTAAGTAGCGACCGTGTTAATTATAAATTCAGAATAACATAACGCGCGGCATCAAAGAGTATAACTAATTAAGATGGTGTCAATATTAAAAATAATTTTTTTGAAGATATATGTCAATTGTATGATTTTGTTAGATTTGATAGATGATTTAGGTACCGTATCAACCGACGATAGAAAAATGAATAAATATGGAGATCGAGAAGAATGGGAGGCGCGGATGATTTATTATTTGATTTGATTAAGACTTGACAATTAGCATCGCTGGAGAAATCTGAACCAGTAAAACCATCCTAAATCAGTACGGAGATATCCAACTTTTTCCTACTAATTTCATAGTTTCCGTTTTCCATTTTTATACAAACAAAAATTCAACAATAGATAGCTAGCTAGCTAGCTAGGATGTGTCAGCGATTTAGAATCAACTTTTTGGTGCACTTTTGGCCGTTTGTGATGAATTCAATTTCAAGGTAACCTCTCTCTCTCTCTCTCTGCTTTAATGCTTTAATGAATGAATTTTATTGGTGTTGCGCTTTGAATAGTTGAAAATGATAAGTTGGGGATTAGTAAACACATACATGTTTTAATTTCACCCTTTTGAATTTTTAATCTTTCAATCTCTATCTCCTCTCTGTTCATGCATCAAATCATCAAATCATAATGCATCTGCTACATTAATTTCTCAGGATAACTTAATTTCTCTTCTCTTCTCTCCACTACGTGTACGTCTTAATTAATTAATTTGTTCTCTCTTATCTGGCATGGCATATTGCATATATAGCTTCTCTTGTATTTATTTACAAAAGTTTTCAACATCACTATCTTCACTACTAAACAAGCTAGCTAGCTAGCTAGCTACTTACAAGTTCTAATCGTCGGCAATGCCAATGCTCATATATAGGTAATATCTATACCACTTTTTTAACATGCTACATATAATATAGTGTTATTTTGCTTTATATATATATATATTTTTATTCCAACTCTCATCTTTATAATAAATTTCACTTGGCAAAAATTCCCAATTTAAGATTTAAATAAATTTTATTAATATTTTGAAATTTATTGAGTTTTTAAGGCAGAAATAGATAAATGGATAAAGGCCTTTTTATAATTAAATCCCTAATTGGGTATGTTTGGATGCACTAAGAATAGTGCTATTCTTAGAATAGCATTGCTATTCGAATAGCTTGAGCAACCAAACGTACTACTTGCTATTCGGAACAAGAAGAATAGTGTTGTTCCACTATTCTAACAAAAAGTTGGAATAGTGATTGGAGCTTTCAATATTAATACAAATCTAACCTTTAGAATAATAGTATATTACATTGAACATTTAAATTCATATTATTTTGTATTATATTTAATCTAATATTTTATTTAATACTAATCTAATATTTAAAATAATATTTTATTACATTTAATAATTAAATTAATATTATATTGTATTATATTTAATCTAATATTATATTAAATTTAATCTAATATTTTATTTAATACTAATCTAACATTAAATAATATTATATTACATTTAACATTTAAATTAATATTATATATTATATTTAATCTAATATTTATTAATACTAATCTAATATTTAAAATAATATTTATTACAATTAATATTTAAATTAATATTATATTGTATTATATTTAATCTAATATTTTATTTAATACTAATCTAATATTTAAAATATATTATGTTATATTTAATCAAATATTTTATTTAATACGAATCTATATTTAAAATAATATTTTATTACATTTAATAATTAAATTAATATTATATTGTATTATATTTAATCTAATATTATATTAAATTTAATATAATATTTTATTTAATACTAATCTTTAAAATAATATTATATTACATTTAACATTTAAATTAATATTATATTGTATTATATTTAATCTAATATTTTATTTAATACTAATCTAATATTTAAATAATATTTTATTACATTTAATAATTAAATTAATATTATATTGTATTATATTTAATCTAATATTATATTATATTTAATCTAATATTTTATTTAATACTAATATAATATTTAAAATAATATTATATTATATTTAACATTTAAATTAATATTATATTGTATTAAAATTAATCTAGTATTATATTATATTTAATATAATATTTTATTTAATACTAATATAATATTTAAAATAATATTATTACATTTAACATTAAATTAATATTATATTGTATTATATTTAATCTAATATTATATTATATTTACTCTTATATTTTATTAATACCAATCTAATATTTAAATAATATTATATTACATTTAATAATTAAATTAATATTATATTGTATTATATTTAAACTAATATTATATTATATTTAATCTAAAATTTTATTTAATAATTAAATTAATATTATATTACGTATTGGATAAAAAGATTTTTATATTACGTATTGATAAAAAGATCTAATCTAACACATAAATTATTACTCTATTCATTCTCTCCAAACTCTATTTCTAATACGCAATCCAAACAACTTTTTTACTATTCCGAATAGCTTGAGTTAGCACTGTTCTTAAACAGTAGCTGTTCTTATTTACTATTCTAAACAGTAGCTATTCTAGCTATTCTAGAGTGCATCCAAACGTAGCCATGAATTGGATACGTAGGCAATGAGAATTAACATATGAAAAATGAATGCATTAAAATAGCTTATAAAACTTTATTTTTAATTTTAGATGTGAACTTTGTACTATAGACATATTGGACTGAGTAAAATTTAAAGATGGAAGCTTTGGTCCATAAATATATTCTATTGGGTGGTTCTGATAGGTAAATTTGACTGAGGCTACGGTACTATGCATAGTACGGTTGGGTCCGTGCTACAGCTCAATATTTGAATTTCAAATTCTAACGGTCGATCCAAACCGTTCAACATAATTATAAAATAAATATGTACTTGCAAACCAAATTTACATTTTTTTCGATTTTTTTTACTATTTTTTTAGATAGGTAGAAAATCACTTGATCTGAAAATTCTGGACCATCCAAAAATAGTGATTTTCTACCTATCTAAAAAAATAGTAAAAAATATCGAAAAAATGTACAATTTGGTTTGCAAGTACATATTCATTTATAATCATGTTGAACGGTTTGGATCGACCGTTAGGAATTTGAAAACTCAAATATTGAGCCATAGCACGGACCCAATCCGTGCTATGCATAGTACCATAGCCTCACTCGGTAAATTTTATGTAAAGAAAATTTGATGGATATATCATATATCTATATATATAATATATATATATATATATATATGCATGTATAGCCAATTTTCTCCTTTTCCATCACATGTGCATGTGTTACACAAGGATCATTATCACTAAGCAGTAAGCACAAGGCTAGAAAGGGAAAGATGTGAAAAGGCAACAGCAAAGACAATAAATTTGCAAACCATGAGGGATTGAAATATGAAAGAAAGGGGAAGTGAAATCTGACATGAAGGGCCGGATAAGGGGCAAGCAAGGCCCAGAGCCTGGTCATTGTGGGCCACACCTGCCTTTCTACGTGGCCCATTTGTCGGCCATGCAAGTCGCCTGACTGGGTCACCTTTTAGATTGCTATAATTCCAGTACCAGGCGCTCACAACGTGACGGTCTATTTCTGATTCTGTGTTGCCAGTTTCAGTGAAACAGTATGTGATGCGAGTCACAATCTTATTCCTTTTTTTTTTTCTTCATTTATCTTTTGAGAACTGTGGTAGAGCCACACACGGAAACGTTCGCTTATATGAATTTTCATAATTACATTATTCATATACACTAATGGAAACTATATATACTCATTTATTAAAGAGAAATAAATAAATAAAATCACTCTTTTAACTCCAGTATTTTGTTTAGATATGTTTATGACAATCTGACATAAATATCTTCATAGAGAAAATTATCACAATTTCTATCAAACTTACAATTTTTAAATGTGTATATTTTTATTATACTTGTCTCAACTTTGAAAATATATTCGAACAATATTTGAAATTACAAGGAGTGATTAAAGCACAATAACGTGCATAAACAATTCATTAATGTAATTCTTCTTGTACAAAACAAAAAAAATTGTTTGATACATGAAGAGCAATTGGGATGTTTAACGTTTTCTCAAGTTCTTCAAATGAACTTTTAACTTTTCATTAATTTATCTCTTTTTTTCAGATATTGATGTTATGGGTTTTTTTTTTTGAAAATCCGGGCAGTGGCTGCCAGGTGAATTGATGTTATGGGTTACCATCAATTTCATCATCATTATCATCTTTTTTTATCATTACAATTTGGATAGGGTAAAAAATTTCCGATTGTTTCTAAAAAATTGAATAATGTTCAAATTATGAATGAATTGCTCATTACCGTGAGATGACAACATTTTGTATCGATGATCACAATTAGCTTAGATCTAGAAAAAACTTTTGCATTACTATTTAGAATAACTTTGTTATGGTTAAGCATGATTTTTCACATAATTAAACAACCTTTTTTTTTGTTAATAAAGCAAATAAAATAACTACGGACAATAATATAACTACATTTAAATCAATTTCATCATTTATCAAAAAATAAATTTCAAATCTAATTGGCTAAGATTTCTTTGGATAAATTAGAACTACAACATGATATATATTTTCATATCTCTCTTGTACAAAATGAACAGCTCGCCCCTATTGAGAAAAATGCAAAGGGGGTCACCTCCACCTATGAGCCCACCACAGTAATTCGTTACACATTCTGACATAGAGAAAATGGAACAGAAGATGAAAATACATGACAAGAGTTGGGTAATAGCATTAGCAAGCAAGCAAGCAGGCAGGCAAACCCCACACTGCTCTCTGCTCCAGGTATTAAAGAAACATGACATCAATACTAGACATCCCCACTTTTGAAGTAACAGTTTAAGATTTAAAAAATTATGATAATTAAAATCTCAAAAATTAAGTTTTCAATATATATAGAGAGTAGAACTAGGGTGCTCCTAAGCTCACCAAGCCCTTCCGTGAGCGCGACTCCAAAACCTATCAAATTGACTTCAAACGACATTTCCAAATCGTTAGATGTTCAATCTATATTAAAATGTGCTTGGAGACCAAATTTTACATTTTTTGGAATTTTTTTACTATTTATTAAGATGGTTTGAAAATCGCTGTTTTCCAATGGTGCAGAATTTTAATAAAAACAGCGATTTTCAAACCATCTTAATAAATAGTAAAAAAATTCCAAAAAATGTAAAATTTGGTCTCCAAGCACATTTTAATATAGATTGAACATCTAACGGTTTGGAAATGTCGTTTGAAGTCAATTCGATAGGTTTTAGAGTCGCGCTCACGAAGGGCTTGGTGAGCTTAGGAGCACCCTAGTTCTACTCTATATATATATATAGTGCTTGGCTATTATGCTTATATAAGCATATGCCCACATATGCTTATAACTCATTTTTGCGTTTCCAATGTTCAAATGGTCGATCCGACCGTTCATCTTGTTCTCCATATTAATATGTGCTTGGAGACCAAATTTTACATTTTTCTGAATTTTTTTACTATTTATTAAGCCACTTTGAAAATTGCTGATCATATGGTCAAGAATTTTGTTGCACTGTTTTTACTGTTCACCCGGATCAGCAATTTCAAAGTGGCTTAATAAATAGTAAAAAAATTCAGAAAATGTAAAATTTGGTCTCCAAGCACATATTAATATGGAGAACAAGATGAACGGTCGGATCGACCATTTGAACATTGGAAACACAAAAATGAGTTATAAGCATATGTGGGCATATGCTTATATAAGCATAGTAGCTAGCCCCTATATATATATATATATACTTACAAAAGAGCACTGCATGCATACCCAGATTTAATTATATCCGGATCGGATTCATATATGCGAGTTAATTTTTATTTTACCATCGTCTTAATTAAAAATATTACAAAATTAAAAATCATCTACTAAAGGGAAACCAATATTAATTATTAGAGTTTTGAATACTAATTTTAATTAATTGAACTAAACCACACACAAAATAAAGTTATGTAACTTGTTATTAATAAATACTTAATTTTCAGCATATAAGACAATACGGTCACATTATAAAACACTGTCTCAATCACATCATCTAATTTGTCATAGAAATTAATATAATTACGCCAAGCAATCCTGACAGACAATTAATACTAATGCCAACAATTAGGTTAGGATTTTTACTTTTCTGGTCGTTTTGTTTCAACAAAAAAAACATAATGTTTCCTCTGTTTTTTTGTTTGTTTGTTATGGTCCCATTTATTTTTAGCACAAAGATAGTAACATCTTTTATTTCCAATTCCTCGCTCAGAAAAATTCACATTTTGATTTTGTTGAAAGTCCATAGGCAATATTTCATTATTCATGACAAAATCAGTTACATATTGTTTCATAGCAGTACATACAATATCTGTATTTACACTATTACAACTGAAATTCCTTTATAAAAGTAGACAAGAAAAATTAGAAAAAAAAAACAAAACCAAGAAGTACTACGTTCAGATCAACGAATAGTGAGTCTGTAGGGTTTTTTGTACTCATGCTTCAATTGATAGCTTGTGAGCCTGCATAATTTCTTATCGTTAGCACAAAACAAAACAGTATTGTTGTAAGCAAGACGAGGCAGGTGAAGTTT
Source organism: Carex parvula (assembly GCA_025461045.1). Classification (NCBI taxonomy): domain Eukaryota; kingdom Viridiplantae; phylum Streptophyta; class Magnoliopsida; order Poales; family Cyperaceae; genus Carex; species Carex parvula. The sequence continues at coordinate 1,647,676 of JAJGRW010001085.1, read as the reverse complement.
GTGCCTGAGTAATTTAAATGTGACTTTGAATAAATTTTGCCTAAAAGCTATGAGAAAAAACATGAGCATTTTAGGAAAATATTAATGTTCAAGTAATTCCCGGCTCATGTAGTCTTTTTTTTTTTTTTTTTTTTATTTCTTCTTCCATTTGTTCCTTTGAGGAAGTAGAAAGTAGTATACTTAGAGGAGATTATCAACAATCCCAAGCTTTTTGTACGATAAAATATCCCTCACACGCTTTGTCTCTCTTCTCTAGGTAAAAAGAGAGCGGCTCAACTTCAAAAGGGACCATATAGCCATTTGTAATTTTGTACGCACAACAATTCACATGCCGTATTTTTCAATCCATGTACAATCGACACATCTCGCTTGCACGGTCTGATTTTATTCTGGAAACAAGACAACACCTCACCTATATGGATGGCTACGTATGCAATTAAACAGAGAAATTAAAATCTGGCCCCCACCTCTTTCATTAAAACACACACACACACACACACATATATATATAATGCATTATAAAGTTCAAAAAGTGTATGCAGACAAAAGTACTGGTACATTATTGGTATGTTCTCGACCGTAATCTCATCTCATGGCATCTGATTTCTCAGTATACATATGTTTAACTGAAATTTACTGCGAGTTGGATTTCTTTTGCTGTGATATCTCTGCCATATTTATGGGTCCCAGTCCCACAAATCTTTTGCTGTATATAATTTTACTGAATCGCTACACATTTTACTGCAGACAAATTGATAGAGTAAATTTATCATATCTTTACTGACTCTTGAGCTTTCCTTTCCTCTCAGTGCTCTCACTCACTCACACTTTATTTGATGACTTTTTTGCAATTATTTACATCTACGTCTCTCTCTCTCTCTCTCTCTCTCTCTCTCTCTCTCATCCGTAAAAATAGAAGTTAGAACTTAGAAGTGGCGCAAGAGATCAGATATATAACGAAACGAACAAGAGATCTAACTGCTACAAGTCCTTTCATGCAACCTTAAACGACGCAACTAACACAATCCCTATTACATCATGCCATTTAATTCCTCTCCTATCTTTAGTGCCTCAAGCGCCTTATCAAAAAGCTTCCCTCTCAGCCTCTGGTATTCCTGCCATGTCACCGCTCTATATACTGGGCCCCACCCTGCAGGTCCCGTTGCCTTATTTATCGGCCCCACCTTCACACCTGCTGGGGGCCCATAGAAAAATCCCACCGATATCCTGTGCTGGGTCGGGTTCACCATGGCCCGGTGCATCACACTCCGGAATCTTCCATTTGAGAGCACATGCATCAGATCGCCAATGTTAACTGTGAATGTGTTCGGTACCGGTGGTACTGTGACCCATCTCGTCGGGCCGACATGGTCTTTCGGCCGTAGTATCTGGAGGCCACTAACACCGTTCTGGTATAACAACGTGAGGAGGCTCGAGTCAGTGTGGGCAGCCAGACCGACAGTCCGGTCAGGATCAGGGCAAGCCGGATATGAGTTTAACTGGATTGCTGCTGACATCTCGTCCCAATCTCTCACAGGACCGGCCCCTATTATTTCCTCTTCACTTAGGCCTAAGGAGAGAAGCATCACATTTAATAACTTGCTGCCAAGTTGTTTCATCACCTTGTTAAATTCTTCCACTACCTCACTGCATGCAATACATATAAGTCAATAAAAGAAAAGAAAAGAAAAGCAAAGCAAACGAAATATGTACATTAAACACACACATATATATTTATAGCATGCAAGAATATATATTTATAGGAATAGCTCTTACCAGAAAGAAGTGTAATCATCAGGCCAGAGCTTCTGTGCATGTTGAAGAGGAGAGCCAGCGATGGTGAACCCCTCAGACCACATGAACTTAGAGAAGAAAGAGGAGATTGGCACGAGCCCATAACCCGACATGTCACCAGGCGATTTGGCGACTTCAAGCTTGCGGTCAGGCGGCAGTGCAAATAGACGGTGGATATGTTCCTCGAGCCGGGCCAGAAGATTCGGTGCTATATCATGTACGCTAATTTGGAATACCCCCCATTCTTCACATGCCTTACGGATTTTTGTCGTAAGCTTCGGGTCAGTCAGGTCGATAAGTGGAACAGTGTCAAGTCCCGTCGGGTCAACCGTCGGGTGGTCATGTAGGTCAAGCCAAGCATGTGATTCTGGGACCGAGTCGAATTGGAAGTTCTTGGGCTGGAGCAGATGGAGGGGGGCGTTAGAGACCGGCTTCTCAGAGAGAGACGGCATCGTTTCGAGTGTTTCGAGTATCGAGATTGGCTTTAATTATGTATTGTTTTGGTTATTTTTTGTTTTATGAAGGGGATACATCAAATATGATACAATGAAGGGTTTATATAGAGAGGAGGAAGAGAGATTGAAATGGAATTTGTGGAGGGAAAGTTGGCCACCAAGGGAAAACAGGAAATTGTCTTCTTTCGGTTAGGTGATTGGCTGGATATTGACTTGTTATTTGCATATAAATGGAGGTCATACAATGAATTTGGCATTTTGTAACCAAAGGACGTGTATGATTCTTGCATGTTGGATATGGGTTTAATTAATTTCTGTGATTTGTAATTCGGTGCACATTCAATGCATTGGTTGAGGTTTAAGAAGATTTAGATAATCATGGATTAATTAGAGGAGATAAGGACAAAGTGGGATAATGAGGAGAAGAATTATTAGAGGGGATGTCTATACTCTATAGTTGTATACTGTTACTGTAAAAGCCAAATTATGTATGATGAGTTGGCATGCCCCAGAAAAAAAAACAATTAACATAAAATCTTTTCATTATTGCTCTGACGTCGTTTGCTGTGTATTTTCCTTCTGCAATCTCACTATCTCATGGCTAATAAGATCTTGTCTTCGCGCCTGTTGAATTAATGTTGATGGTATATATTTTAACATAAATAATATAAATGTTAAATACCTCCAATGGACAATCACTTCTTGGCCACTCTTCTTCTTCTTCTTCTTCTTCTTCAAAGTATTTATTCTCAAACAAGATGCACTACTACAGAATTTCAAATCATCACCGGTCAAACAACACCGGATTTGATGAAATCGGTGTTGTATGTATTTTAGCACCGGTTAAAAGTATCACCAATGCTAGATGTCTGACATACAACACTGGTTTATTGGAGTAGGTTATAAATGAAACCTAACCAGAATCAGTAACACATTGACTTTCCAGGAGGTCACCTAGTACTAATCCTATCCAATTTTTTTTTTATAAAAAGGCCTAAGCCCGTTTCATTGAAACAAAAGTTAACTTACACCCTAAAATAGAAGCTAGGTAACCATGTCAAACAACCACATAAGCCAAGACATAATAGCATCTATAGAGATGGCAAAGTACTGAGTATATTTAAGTCAAGAAGCCACACATATTGGGGCTGTGATATCTAAGACAGAACCAGAAGAAACGTCCAGCCAGCAGCGAACTACCAAGTATTCATCTTCCTTCATGAGACAGAATTAGTATCCCCAGCAAGCGCTGCGATATCCAGCTGCTCCTCAACGTCGTCAGGATGCCAACTAGCTAGAGGGATCACATCCAGATCTGTTGGTAGCCAAAGCGCAAGGCAATCTTGCACCTGAGTTCGCATCGAACCTGCCCAATATTTAACAAGAGAGATAGTCAATAATATGATTTGTTTATGAGTTTTAGGCTTACCCGTGTTAAAGCATAAGTCATTTCTATGCTTCCAAAGAGTCCAGCAAAGTGCGCTACAGACTACAAGCAATGCAGTCCTGTGTACAGTAGGAAGTTGGTTAGCAAATTGTACGATATCAGAAAAAGAATTCCATGCTAAACTAATATCTTGACAAGAACCCATCCAAAACCAAAGTTGTTTAGTGAATCTACATTGAACAAACATATGGTTAACAGTTTCTGTGTAAGGGCAGAATTGACATTTACAATTACCAGTCCAGCCTTTTTTACTCAGATTTTTCTTTGTTAATATCCTATTTTTGGCAGTCAACCACATAAAGACCCTAATTTTCAGAGGGACAGGGACAGTCCACCACAGCATAGCCTGTTGCGGTTTAATTCCTCGGAAGTTGAGCAATTTATAAAGGGATTTGACAGTGAATTGGCCAGAATTTTCCCACCTCCAACTCAGTTTATCTTCTGCATGAGTATAAGAAATGTGGCTGATAATGTCAAGTAATTCTATCCATTCTAGATATAAGACTCCAGTAAGATTACGTCTGAATTTTAAGGCATGTCATTGAGAATTGATCACTGTTTGAAAGGATATATCAGGGGTGCTACAGATAGTGTATAAAAGGGAAAATCTAGATGCCATAGCACAGTGTTGATACCAGATATCATGCCAAAAGGAAATGGGAGAATGTATTCCAGGGGCATAAGATACACTAAGAGTTCCTAAATGCTGTAAGGCACTGATTGTAAGCCAAAATTCTGAATAAGGAATATGTGCAGCAGCAGTAAAATATTTAGTGATAATCATGAATTTCCAAGGGCTATGGTAGGTAGGATCCTTGAATTTCCACCACCATTTCATCAATAGGGCGATATTCATTTGTTTAAGATCAAGGATACCGAGGCCTCCATATTCTTTAGAGAAGCAAGCAACTTGCCAGCTAACAAGTGAATATTTTTTCTTATTAGTAGTTGTACCTTGCCATAGGAATCGACACCTTATTTGGTCTATTTGTTTGATCACAAAAGCTGGAATTTTATAAACTGAAAAGGAGTACAAAGGGACAGCTGATAAGACTGAGTTCAAAAGGGTGAGTCGGCCTCCAATAGAGAGGAGACTACCCTTCCAATTTTGTAGCTTCTTCTCTATTTTATCAATAAGAAAAGCCCAATCTACTTTAGTCAATTTATGTGTGTGTAAGGGGAGACCTAGATATAATAAAGGAAAGGAAGCCACTCTACATCTAAAAAGAGTTGCCAATCTTTGAGGATCTGATGTATTAATCGGATACATGGCAGTTTTAGAATAGTTAACTTTAATGCCGGATGATGCTTCAAATGCAGCCAAAGCCCACCATGCATTTTGGACATTGGTCTCATTAGTTTTCAAAAAGAGGATGGTATCGTCGGCATAATGGCAATTGGTATGGGGATGGTGATCAATTGCATTTGGTCCTATACCCTGAATTAGGTTTGCAGCTTTCCCTTTTTGAAAGATTTTACTTAACGTATCGGCAGCCAAAATGTATAGGTAGGGAGACAAGGGATCACCTTGTCAAACACCCCGTTTACAAAAGAAATAATTGGTGAGTTCCCCATTTATATTAATGCAAGATTGGGAACTGTCTAACCATTCTTTAATCCAAATGATCCATTTCTGTCCAAAGCCCCTACTAATTAGGATTTCTATCAGATAATGCCAATTAATCTTATCGTAAGCCTTTTCAAAATCAACTTTAATCACTAACCCTTGTTCCTTAGTGAGTTGACAGTGATGGATTATCTCTCGGCTAAGAATAACATTGTCTAAAATATATCTATTTTTTATGAATGCAGCTTGACTACGATCAATGACCCTATGCATAATGGATTCAAGCCTAAAAGTCAATATTTTTGAAATTATCTTGAAGCTACAGTTGACCAAGCTGATAGGTCGGAATTTGGAAATGAGGGTGGCATCTTTCTCTTTGGGAATGAGACAGATGATTGATTTATTTAAACTGTTCAGCTTGGTTTGATGATGGAAAAAGGAGGTGCAAACTGAAAAGAGATCATGCTGAATTAATTCCCAAAAAGTTTGGTAAAACTTGAATGTGAACCCATCTGGACCGGGTGCCCCATTGGGTTCACATGCAAATACTGCCTTTTTTATTTCTGCTAAGGTAAATGGGAGTTCTAAAGAATTTTTTTCCTGTTCCTCTAATCTATCTTGGGTATCCCAAAAGGAAGGTTCTAAAGATGCACATTTAACCCCAGGATCACCTAGCAGATTTTTATAAAATTCAAGGATATGTCTTTTAATGGCTGGTTTGGTGGTAGTTTGTTGACCATCTATTTCTAATGACAAAATTTTATTTTTCTTGGATCGATGAGTAGCAATGGTATGAAAATATTTAGTATTATTGTCCCCTTCCTCAAGCCATTTCTGTTTTGATCTAGCTTGCCAATGTTTTTCCTCTTCAAGGTATATGTCATCTAATTGTATGTTTGCATCTAATCCAATCATTATATTCATCCTCGTTTAAATCGCTATGTTCCTGAAGGCGTTCTAATTGGTGGAGTCTAGCTAACAGATGTTGTTTGAGTTTTTTCTTTTGACTATAAAAATTTCGAGTCCAGCCGCGAATTTTCTGTCTCATGTGTTTCAGCTTATCATTCCAGCTCTTAGCAATTTCAGTAGTATCTAAAGGGAATTGATTCCACCATTTATGTATCAAGTGGACAAATTCAGGTTGATCTAACCAAACAGGATCAAATCGAAACAAGTGATGGGGACGATCAAGTTGAGCTGAAATGTGTAAGATAATTGGGCAATGATCAGAGCCATATCGACCTAAATCTGAAACATGACTAGCAGGATAGGAATTATTCCAATTCAGACTAGTAAAAAATCGATCAAGTAAGGCAAATTTCCCTCCATTGGTCCATGTGTATTTTCGAGAGGACAATTTGTGTTCAAACAAGTGATACCTATTAATGAATGTATTAAAATGGGAACTAGTGGTAAGGTCAAAACGCACACCATTTTTCTCATTTCGATGTCTAATAACATTGAAATCGCCACAAAGAATCCAACAAGAAGTATCATTATTTCTAATAGAGTCAAGTTCAATCCATAAATCTTTTTTCTTTGTGCGGTCTACTGGGCCATAAAC
>JAJGRW010001085.1:1487008-1635364 GCA_025461045.1 Carex parvula | reverse complement strand
ACATTTTAATAAAATTCATTAATAAATTAACCATCGTTTTCGGTCAATTCCAAATATAACACGGCCGCAGAATGCCGGAGCGGACCCATATGGGGAGTACCGCCGAATGCCGGAGCGGACCCCCATATGGGTCCGCACAATGCCGAAGCGGCCCCCGTGGCCGCATAATGCCGGAGCAGTCCCATTATTTTTTATTTTAGAAATACGAAATTGTATATATGTTAAGTGTTATTTAGTTTCGAATGTAGTTTAAATTGATTTTTGGTCGTATCGTATTTTTGGTCGTTCGTTTGAAATATTTTAGATATTTTAGATATGTGGTTTCTTTGAAATTCTTTTGTGTACTCTGAGATAATAAAATCAACAAAATAAATAAATAACAACAAAATCAAACAAACAAGAAACTAATCAACGAAATAAATAAGTATCTGACAAAACATCTACCAATACTCCAAATAAGAATCTACCAATCTAACAAAACATCTAACAATCTACGACTCTGGACTAAACACCGTCCTCGCCTTCTTCTTCCTGAACCCCCGACCCCGCCTGCATAGTGGCGTATCGTCTGTATCTCCGGAGGATGCTGAGCTGGATGCCTGGACATCCGTAGACTGAACCGGCTCCTGGGGAACCTCCTCAATCTCGGATGTCTGCTGAACCCCAGGACCAAAAACTGTGATCTGTCCAGACTCAGCCTGCGTGAATAAAAACGCCTGTCTGGCAATAGGGTCATCGAGGAGGGAAGGGTGAGGTACCTGCTGTGAGGACTGGCCAGGGAACGGCGGGATGGGCTCTGTCTGAACATACCCTGGCTCATAGGCAGGAGGTACTGTCTGAGTGGGACTGTAACCTGGGGAATACAGTCCATCTCCCTCTGTGCCATAATCGCATCCAATATTGAAGCACAGGTCCTCCCCGTCTCCACCCTGTAGTAACTTACAAATTAGATAATGTATTGAATAAGAAGCACAGGTCCTCCCCGTCGGCACCTCGGTCGAACACCTGACCGACCGTCGTAGCATCATGGACGGGAGCAAACACGTCCTCATCACCAGTGTAGGGGACATAGACATCGGGCTCGTCAGATATGTCGTCGACCGCATCAACACCGCCCAAGCCAGCGCACCTCAGTAGTGAGTCGAGGCGCGCCCTGTACCCACACTGGCACACTGCGGGTACGTTGTGCTTGAGGATGACCTTCCCGAGCCTCTTCTATCCCCTGGTGACGGCCATCGTAGCCCCTATGACGCAACTCTTGACAAGATATAATGCCTGAAAATTGAAAAAATTATGAAGAAGTTGTACAATTGAAAAAATTATGAAAAAGTTCCATTCTCCTCGGCCATCTGGGATATCTGGTACAATCCCATCGAGCGTAAAACCCCCCCGTACGCCGGCTGGTACCGTAGATGCTAGCGGTTGTGACGAACCGTAACTGCATCCAAACCCTGCATTTAAGTAAATAATCAGATCAAGTTCATTCATCAAAAATTCGAGATGACAAATTTATAAATATGACAAATTTACTTACCCCAGTGGCAGCCTCTAATATCCGATGCTCCGCATTCGGATACCACAAGAAGTCGCTGACCCTGTCGGTGCGACTCCGGATACCCGGAACATCCGCCAACGCTGTCTCGATGTACTGAGACATCTCGTATGGCGTGGCTGTAGGAGCATGCTGTGTACCCCTACTGGAGGATGGTATATCTCTACTGGTACTCATGCTGTATTGGATAATATTTGGTCAAATATGAGAGTTTGGTAAAAGTCCGGTTTAACTTTGGGTACAATTCTAATTAAATTTGGGTACAATTCTAATTAAATTTGGTTACAATAGAATTAAATTTGGGTACAATCTAATTAAATTTAGGTACAATTCTAATTAAATTTGGGTACAATTCTAATTAAATTTGGGTACAATCTAATTAAATTTGGGTATAATTCTAATTAAATTTGGGTACAATCTAATTAAATTTGGGTACAATTCTAATTAAATTTGGTTACAATCGAATTAAATTTTGGTACAATTCTAATTCTAAATCCTAAATCTAAACTTTAAACCTAAGTCCTAATCCTAAACCCTAAACCTACACCTAATTACTACTCTACACTAAAAATTAAAACAAGAGAAGAAGAAGAAAACTTACCCGAGGTCGAAGGGATTCAAACTTCAAAAGAGCTGTAATGAAATCGGAATTCTGCGGCCCTATATATAGGCCGGGGACCGCTCCGGCATTATGCGGCCCCAGGGGCCGCTCCGGCATTATGCGGCCCCATATGGGGGTCCGCTCCGGCATTCTGCGGTACCCTTCATATGGGTCCGCTCCGGCATTCTGCGGCCGTGTTAAATTTCGAATTGACCGAAAACGATGGTTAATTTATTAATGATTTTTATTAAAATGTTAAAAATAAAAATTTCGGTTTAGTGGGACTATTTTGTTTGATCTTTTCTAGAGGATGGGCATTGAATTTTTTTTTCATGTCCTCGATTTAAAAAAAAATATATGCAAATGCCCTCATTGTTTTTATTAAAATGTCCCTACCGTTGAGTTTCTCGGCAGTAGACTTAGGGTCTGATCGGAAGATAAACTAAGAATAGATTTCACTTCAATAGAGAAGAAATGATAATAATAGATTTGGAACTGAATTTTGTTGATTGGAAGATCTAAACTTCATAAAAGAATTCAATATCTGACAGTTCAAGTGAAATATTGAAATGTGCTTGGAGACCAAATTTTACATTTCTTGGAATATTTTTACTATTTATTAAGCCACTTTGGAAATCGCTGATCCAGTGGTCCACAATAAAAAACAGTAAAAGTTTTTGGACCACCAGATCAGCGATTCCAAAGTGGTTTAATAAATAGTAAAAGAATTCCAAAAAATGTAAATTTGGTCTCCAAGCACATTTCAATATTTAGAACATGTTGAACGTTTCAGATCGGTTGTTTGAGTTTTGCAAATTGAAAAAGTTGCCCGAATTAAAGAGGGTGTTTTAATTTGCAAAGCACCGTAGCCCATCTCTCTTTGTATATATATTAAAAAGTAGAACTAGGGTATTCTTTCCCTCATCAAATTCATGATAATCATAATTTCAAGAAATATCAAATATATATCAAATGATTAACTCAAACAATTGAAACCGATCTACTTCACGAGTGATGTGTTTACATGTTAAATTTATAAATTTTCCAATTAATTTAGTATAAAGTCAAACATTTAAAAAATCAACCTTTAATTTAGTGCAACTCTCGCTCTATTGAGAGCTCATGGGTTCGAAATTCAGATAGATAGTTCTTTATAGACAGTATAATGAAAGTTGGTAAGCTAGATCTCTATCTTTCAATATAAAAATAAAATAAAAATAGTTAATATGAGCTTATTATGAGATCACTATATAATGCAATCGTGTTGGCCATGTTTTGTTAATAGTTGAGACAAAAGAATAACATTCCAAGGAGTTGAATATTATTGTTTTATTTATTAAAAAAATAATCAACTGCAGCCTATGCCCAACCAAGAGCCATCATGATTGATCCATAATTTACGGCGAATTCTTTTATTTTTAAACCATAATTTGTATTTTATTTTTATTAGCAGCTAATATTAATGCTCGATCTCGGGGAGTGAACCATGGATCTTGCCTCCCACGCCTTAGATTCTTCATTACATATACATATAAAACAAATTAAATCGTACCTGAACGTATGTAACCGTGCATTACATGTGAACGTCTGACGGTGCTCGGATCTCAAAATCATTAGTGCCTTCGATGCGAACCAAAAAAATAATAATAAAAAGATTGAACGCAATCGACTCTAGCTCGAAAGATCGTTTTAATTCGTCATTTCTCATCGTAATTAAAAATGATAAAAATATGTTATTGTTATAAACAAAATTTAACATGGTTTAATTTAGCAGATGTTCATTCGTCTTCATCTTCCCAATGTTTGCAAATTGGGTCCATTTCTCTCGCAATTGCTGGTTCGCAAGTCCGCTAGCTTTAAAATATGACATGTTATGGGATACATTGCAACAAGGCCCCCAATTTCTCACTAATCAGCTAACAGATGAGCAATGGACCCAATTTGCAAACATTTCATGGTTCATTTGGCGTTGTCGGAATGATCGAGCATACGGGGGCGCGCAAGACTCCATGCATGGAGAATTTTTTCAGGTACCTGGAATTTATCTCTACTGAAACTCAAATTGCAGCCTCCAAGAAATTCCTGCACAAAAGGGCACAATTGACAGAGGTATATCAGTAGACTGAGTATATATAACTGCAGCTCGGATGGCTCTTGGACAAATGATTGGCAAGGAGGAATTGGGGTGTTACTCAGGAGGAATGATTCTCTCGATCATACTGTACAAGTCAAGGGCGGTTCAGTCCTATTGCCCGTTGTTGTCCGAGGCTTTGGCAATGAAGGAAGGAAGGGGTTTTACAGGTTTTAAAACTGGGAGTGTCTGACTGCACGTTTCGCACTGACGGCAAGGAGCTTCAAGCACTAATCACTGGGAATGTCTGTAACAGCCGCGGAGCGAGGCATTGGTAAGCCTTTAAGACTCTCATAAAAAAATTCAAGACTTGCATAAGGCCATTAATACGTGTAACGCGACTAGAATCTCCATATTGTGTGTGTGGTGGTTGGATTTTGGATCAAAGGAACGAGTTCAAGACATATATAGTTCACTCTGTTTTCTCCAAATGAAAGCTATCGATACTAGATGTAGTTCAAAGTTTCTAAACTACTTCATCGATGCACAATATTAATATCCAGTAATTTGTTTCCATAAAGTTTACCATTTGATATTCTTAAATTTTGAGTTTTGTGAGGGTTGTTGGAACTTGAGTTTTGAAAACTCAAAATTCCCTCTTCAATAAATTTACTTAAAATCTCTATTTGTGATATTTGAAATTTAGAGGAGTAATTGAATATATATATATTTAATATTAATGGTGAGTTATTTTTCTAATGAGCACTTATTATTTTGTTAATGATTTTTACGTTACACCTTTTCATGGGCACCTTTTTAGCCATGGTACGTTTCTTTTTCATTTTAAAATTATCATTAACCAATATTATATCTCTTGACTGGATCTATATACTACATATATCTCTCTCTGTTTGACATCGGATAATAATCATCCTTTTCTTATTTTGATACTCATCGGATATACTCTCACAGAAAGTCCCTTTGAATTTTCCATTTCCATTTTACTCCAATTAATCAAATTCTGATTCTCATTGGATATTGTGGAGTTATCATCAATTGCTTCTATGGTGTGTTTGAGGAGCAACAACTCTGGATTATCTTGATTGTGATTCCATCTTACACAATGAGACGGAATACGCTTAAAGACAGTGTTTCGCACGATCCGGATAACTCTATTTCAATTAGATTTATTTAAATTAATTTATAACTATCCAAATTGTTTTGAATATTTTTCCCCAACAAATTTGACAGGTAGTATGAGTCTTTTTCATTGAACAGGGTTAAGCATCTAATGGGATGACAGTGATCTCCTGGTCTCTTTGAGAGGGGTATGGCAGCGACTGGTGGTATTTTGGTGGTGCATCGATCCACTGGTGAAGAATCATATTACTTTTAACTATGTTGTATTAGCTAGGTTATATATGGTCATTATTGGCCTGTTTTAGCGATGACTAGATACTTGGTAGGTGCTTGTATATATAGGCTATCGCCGTGCCTTATTATTATGCATGGTTAGTATATATCTTGGTAATATTATGCATGTGCTAGTTAGAATTAATGTATGATCTGAACGGGATGGGTCGATCCAATTAATTGTTCTTGTGCATTATACAATTAATTGGAGAGGAACCTAGCTAGCTACTGATATATTATATATGTGCTTGAATATATATGCTATCTTATATATTGCCTGATCCTATTATGGTCATGCATGCAGTATCTTGGTAATATCATGTGCTAGCTAGTTAGAATGTACGATCTGACCGAGATGGGTCGTCGGTTCAATTGTTCTGGTGCTTAAATATACAATTGAAGAGGAACCTACTAATTAATTTATTTGACGCTCGATCTTTTCTTAATTTATCCCCATTTTTCTTGAACAATCTTAATTTGCTTGGGAATTTAAGAGCATTTAGTACGGATCTCGCATGTGCTCTCTGAATTAATGCCGGCCCCATGTTCATTAACAAGTTAACTTTGCTTGAGAACTTGGAGAGCATATATATATCTGCTCTCTTGATTTCCCTTTGGAGGAAACGCATGCAACAAGTTAAGTAACATTAATTAATCCCACAAATTAATGCTAGCAATGAAGCTGGATTTGGATCCTCCATGTGCACAGTGTGTGTGTGTGTGTGTGTGTTATATTTATCGATACAAAGCAAAAGCGACGCAGCATCTATTCCATTCCATGGTCCATGACTCAGATTGCCTCGCAAGAAGGGAATTAATTTCATGAATCATGATGCAATGTTGATGTCAACACATAAAAATTAAAATAATTGCATTTACTATTTTCGAATTTGTATTATGGACAAAACAATGTCGCAGAATTATTACTGAAGAAAACCAAACAACTCAACTGATTACGACAGTTCAGATAACAGAGCCAAGCGCCACAAAAAAACAGAATGCAATTTTAATTTCCATTAATTAATTAACCTTACACTTAACACTATATATATATATATATATTACACATACATGTGCGCGTATTGAGATGCAACAGAGACTGTCAGAGATCGATTGGTTAGTGATCTGCCTGTGTTCAGTGCATATATAAATACATGTCTGTATTAATTTAATATGCATTGGGATATTTCTTTTTGGTTTAGCATTTGAGATATGACGCTGAGGATGTTCGTACCAAATGGTTTTACAAGTGGTGTTCTTAGTTTTCAAAGTAAAACCGGTTTTGCAAGCACGGTTGAAAAATGGGCTTATACACGATTTTGCAACTGTGTCCGTGGGAGTTGTGCATAATAGGATCGGTAAATTGTATGTATGTTTTTCCAAAAATTTTGCCGATTTTATTCACCATAACACATCATACACGGTTTTTAAAGTAAAACAGTGTAGAATTAGTATTTTTCGCCAAAACACATCATACACGGTTTTTAAAATAAAACCATGTATGAAAACACTAATCCTACACTTTTTTTTATTAAAAACCGTGTATAATTCATTTTTTTTAAAATCAATAAAACCCTAGTCAATTCAAATCAAACCCTAGATTGAATTCAAATTTAATCCTAGATCTGAATACTAAAAACAAAACTGTAAATTTTAACAAACACATACCATAACAAAAACACTACATTTACCAATATAAACAACAATTACAATTACATCACATATAATTAGTTACATGAATATCATTCTAACTAAAAACATGAAAATATAACAAAAAAATCCCTATATTTGATACTTCATACATTTAAATGAACAATGTCTAAGAAAAAGTATGATCAAGAACAAAAAAAGTTAAAAATTAGAAAAAAAAAAAAAAAACTTAATCGGAAAGTTTAACTCAATTTTTTAGGCTCTTCCCTGTGTTTTTTAGGACTTAAATCAGGCACTCGAGCGCTAGACTATGCCAGTTTGAAGTTTCTTCAACAAAGATCGCCTTCTCGGTGAAAATATCACCTCTCTTGTTTTATTTCTCGCCCTAGCCTCGCCTGTTTAGAAGAGATGTCTCAGAGAAATACATGTTCAGAGAAAAGATGCTTTAGAAATGAGATAAATGACATAGAAAAAAAGTAGATAGAGATGCATTATAATAAGAAGGCACAGATCGATAACGTGTAAAGTTTGTAGTTGTTTTAATCACACACAGGTCTTACAGTAAAACCATATACAATTGTTGGAGCATTCATATAAGCCCGCCCGAAAATGTGCTCCAACATTCATATACGGTTTATTAATAAATAATTGTGTATGAATGTTAAAGCACATTTATACACGGTTCATTATTAATAAACTGCGTATGAATGTGGGAGTAAATTTTTGAAATAGTCTTTTCTTGGTTTGAACACATATTTAATGACAAACGTGTTAAAATGTGTTGTGTATGCTCTGCGTTTTTTGTAGTGGTGATAATGAAATACTTTTGAGTTATATTTGCACTTTTCTTTTCTTTTCTTGATATGTTAGATTTAAAGTCTTGCACGCGTAGATTTAAAACTTGATGTGCTATGTATAAAGACTGCACTTGAAATCTTTAAAATTCGGCTCTTACCGATTTATAATTCTCAAAAAAAAAAATTTAGCGATATTTAAAATTGAAAGATTATGACTTCATTTTATAAAAAGAAAAAATAAGTACGTTAATATTTGAACTTGAGAGTTGGTAAAACTAAAACACGAGGTTTTGGGCTGGGAGCGGACTAGCGGAGTGGTTAATAAAAAAATTTCAGTGTCCGTATTTGATTGTCCATATTTTAAGATTCTGGCCGGTTTCAGTTTGAATCGAGAAAGCACATTAATTAACCCGGGGTGAACCACAGTAAAGAAAAATAAATGCTTAACATGGGACACCTGCAAAATATCATTCGGAAAGAAAGACTGGGAAAATTAATGTTTGTTATATCAATTTTTTCTTAATCCATTTGTAATTTATGTTACTATTTTAACTTTTAGGAGTCAGCAATTAATTAATATACTTCTGTTTGAGATAAAAGATGAAGTTCCAGCCACTTAATTTTTAATATTTACAAGAAATATAATTCTTCCGTCAGATTTCAATTTGTACGTGACTAAGTATTGTTTTTTTTTTTTTTTTATTAAAGGGCTCCAGTATACTCTAACATAGGAGTGTAAACGGATCAGATACTGACAAATAGTGTGAATACGAATACAAATAGTTTCAGATACAAATAGTACTGATCAGATATTAAATGGATACGATTACATATCAGATATCGGACTGATACAAATACATATATGAATATAATTTCAATAAGAAAACTATAAAGATCAATTAACTAATGGTTCAAATCGACAGTTAAGGGAATAAATTAATTTCATTTAATCGTCAGATTTTTTTTAATATCACAAATGAAAATTTGAAGCAAATATATTAAAATGAAGAATTAATCAACCTGAAAAGTAGTGATTCTTGAAAGAGAGCTGAGGCGATTGTAAAAGCGATTCTGGAAAAATAAAAAAGAGATTAGAAAATCAAAGAAAAAGAAAAAAAAAGAAAAAAGAAAAGAGAGTTAGAAAATAAAAAAAAGAGTAATAGATTCTTACCATGTCGCGCGTCGCTCAGCTCCAGATGGACCGAATTCGAGTGAAGTTTAAACAGCAAAGAGGCCTTGGTAAGCCCTCTCCGCCATTAATGGCGAAACCCAATGGGCCTAGTTACAAAGAGGTGGCTACTCGGCCTCAAGCTTGGAAGCCTAAACCACAATTTCAATCTAGATAAACACAGGAAACAAAATCAGAGCTGATCAATCGCAAGATTCGTGAATTGTGAGTTAGATCCACACCGAAGAACCCGATCTGTTTCAGGTGCGGTTCCTCAAGCCATTTGGCATATGAGTGTCGTAACGGGAGACTTTGTTTTATTTGTAACAGAATCGGGCATACCTCCAGAGTATGTAATACCACTGCTTCGTTCTTCCCGCTTACACCTCCCCCAAAACCTCTTGAGAACCCTAGACCTCGCCGCAACGCTCTCAAACCCTAGAGAACAAGATCGGTCACTATGGCAACCCCTCTCCGAACCCCAATCGTCACCTTACTGCTGACTCGCTAATCTGAACAGATTGAGAAGGAATTCGCACAGAGCTTCATTCTAGATGATATCGGGGGTTGGGGACCAACCCGAATCAAGAAAACCCTATCTCAAAAGTTCAAGCACACTCGCAACCACCGCTGGGTTGCTACGATCTACACTGAGTGGCAGTATTTGATCAAGGCACCGTCAACGGCATGGCAAAACTCGGTGGCTGCTCGGGGGTTTCTTACTCTTAAGGGTATTGAGTTTCCGGTGCTTGCTTGGGAACCTGACTTCGATGACGGCCTAGATCTCACTCCGATCTAGGTGCGTATCTCCGGGTTTCCTAAAACCCACTGGTCTTGGCCGGAGGTTGAGAAAGTTTTCAATCCAATGGGGGCTCACATACTCGAAATAGACCCCGGGACGGGAGGACGGTATGATTGGCGATTTGCAAGAATCAAGTTAGGCGTATGCGTGTTCGTTTAATTCCACCTATTCACTATGTGGAATACCTTCATCCTTCTGGTAAAATTCGAGTCTTCGACCTTCATATTGAAATTGAATCTGCCAAAACCGAGAGTGTGCATGCCTGGTCTGCTAGATTGAACGGACAGCCATACCCTAATGGCACCGAATTTGGCTTGCCACCAGTAGAAGAAGATGAAGATTTACTGATTCATGAGCTGTCGGGTGATGCTGTTGCGGTAGGAGTTCATTCTGAGACTGGACCACAGGTTGAGGAGGCCTCCAACGACATGGACACTGGGGCTGACATTGTCTCCCCCATCAAAGGAACTCCGCCGGTCAATTGTCGGTCTAGTTCTGGATAAGCACGCAAGCGTGATGAGGATGATGGTTCGGCTGGTTCAGGTAAGCGGATTTTGGGTTTGGGTGGCCATGCTGGATCCAGTAGCAAACTTGGAGGTTCTGGTAAACCTAGTGGATCAGGCTCCAAATCAAGCTCTACCTCCAAAGGAACTGGAACTAAACCTAGTAAACGCTCCATGTCCCTCTCCCTCCCTTCCCTTCCTCTTGCTGCCATCTCCTAACCAGCTACTCCTAATGCTCAGCCATCTAGTGAGTCTGAAGATGAACCCCTCAGTGCCAAATTCTCTCATCTCCTCCAACAGCCTTCAACCAAAAACAAACTCAAGAACCGCAAAACAGGAGGCAGAACCAGCCCTTTTTCGTTGAAAAAAAAGGCAGTTTGGACCGGCGCTTCAAGGATCAAAACTGGACTAGCTACTCGGCTTCGTAGCTCAACCCCTAAATTCAAACCAGTTGAAGGAGTTGTTGTCATTTCTGACACTTCTGAATAACCTGAACAAACCATTATTGCCACTCCTGTAGTTTCTGATACGGCTACCTCCAGCCGGCCAATTGCGGTTAGGCAAAGTCTGAGGTTGCAGATGAAAGATGCTCCCCCTTCTACTATGGATCGAGCCTTAAAAAGGATTAAAGATAAAACTGAAGGTACTAGTAGCTCGTCAGGTAATCCTCTTGTAAATAATTTTTCTTACCTTAGACTAACTGTAGAACAAATTAGTGACTTGTTTGGAGTTTATCAAATTCAATTAGGTAATGACCACCATGATCAGATTAGAATAATAGCTGCTTTACAGCAATTAGATAGAGCTCATTTTGAAGTAGTCATCAAAAATATCATGACAGAATCAAACAGTAAGTCTTCCCCTTATAGACTTACTCTAGAACAGCTAGATTCTACTGCTATCTTAGTTACTAAGGGTGACAACTATGATACATGAATATATTAAATTGGAATTGTCGAGATTTAAACTCAAGTAGGAAGAGGCAGATTTTGCATGATTTAGTTAAGGATAATTTATAGATATACTTGCTATACAAGAATCTAAGAAAGAAGATTTTACCTTTAGATTATTAAAACAAATTTCACCTAGATTAGATGTATGGCAATGGGTACCATCTATAGGGAACTCAGGAGGAATACTCTTTGGTTGCAACAGTAACAAAGTGAAAGTTTTATCTTACCACCAACATAGATACTATTTAGATGTGACTTTAGAAAATAAAGTAGACTCCAACATTTGACAATTTACTACGGTATATGATCCAGTTCTTAGACATCTTAAGTCTGATTTTTTGTCTTCTTTAGATCAGATTAAACAGCCACATATAGCTCTTTGGGTTCTATGTGTGATTTTAATGTTCTAAGATGTAAGGCTGATAAATCTGGTTCTCATTTTGACACTCTTAGTAGTAGACTATTCAATGATTTTATCAATCGTCACTCTCTGCTAGAACATACACTATCCAACCGAAAATTTACTTGGTCTACTGGAACCAAGTTTGCATTGTTAGATAGAATATTCATCTCCCTAGTTTGGGAACAAAACTATAATATTAGTGATATACAAAAAAGTGGATCGGATCATTGCCCGTTGTTATTTCGTACTAATATATCATTACCCCCCTAGCTTCCAATTTAAATTTGATCCAGCTTGGCTTAAACATGAGGGATTTTCTGAATTGATAATCAAATGATGGAATGAATTCAAACTAAATGATCGTAATGTAGCTAAAAGTTGGAACAATAAACTGAAATTTATGAGAAGAAAAATTAAGAGATGGGCTAGAAACTTTTATGGGACAAAAAGAGAACCAAAATTAAACTGATTAAGGAATTACATAGGTTAGAACAGTTGCAGGAAACCTCTAATTTTACTGATGACGAATACTTACATTGGGCACATATAAAATCTCAATTAGATGACCTTTATCTTGAAGAAGAATTGTATTGGAAAAATAGGTCTAAACAACAATGGTTAGAGGCAGGGGATCTTAACACTAAGTTCTTTCACATGACTGCCTCGCATAGGAGTAAGAAAAATCGTATTAATTCATTAGATATTGATGGGATCCAAACTACAAACTTAGGTGAGATGAAACAACATGCTGTTGAATTTTACAAAAATCTCCTTGGTGTTTCTGGAACTAAATTTGCACATTTACAAACTGAATTTTGGAATACCACTGATATGGTTACGGATATAGATCGTATTAATATAGAACAACCTATCTTAGAATTAGAACTTAAAGAGGCTCTTTTTGCCTCTTCAGCTCAAGGAGCTCCTGGACCTGATGGGTTTTCATTCATGTTTTACCAACTTTTTTGGGAATTAGTCAAAGCTAATCTCATGACTTTATGCTATCATTTCTACAATCATACCGTTGACTTGCATAAAATAAATAAGTCCATCATTTGTCTTATACCCAAGGAAAAGGATGCACATACTATTAGCAAATTTAAACCTATTAGTTTAGTGAATTGTAGCTTTAAGATTCTCTCTAAAATCATGACCAATAGATTAGAAACTATAATGGCGAAATTATTGATCCTAGCCAATTAGCCTTCATTAAAAACAGATATATTCTAGATAATGTAATTCTAGGTCAAGAATTAATTCATCATAGTAAATGCTCACAAGAGGCTGGGGTAGTGATTAAGATAGACTTTGAGAAAGCATACGATAAAATCCATTGGGATTACATCTTAGAAATACTTAAGGGTAGAGGTTTTGGAAGTAAATGGAGTAGATGGATTAAGGATTGGCTATATAGCTCTCAATCGTGCCTTAATTTTAATGGAGAACTAACTTCATATTTTTACTGTAAAAGAGGGGTTAGACAAGGGGACCCTTTGTTTTTTTTTCTCTTTATCTTAGCAGCTGATACCCTTTGTAAAAAATTTCACAAAGGTAGACAAGCCCGTCGAATTGTAGGTTTAGGTCCACCTTGCTCAGATAATAGAGCCATTACTAATTGTCACTATGCTGATAACACAATCCTATTTCTCCAAGCTACTCATGAAAATGTGGCATCAGTATGGTGGGGATTGATAAGTTTTGAAGCTCTTTCGGGCATCAAAATGAATCTGTCCAAAACATAACTTTATCCTATTAATGTTGTAGACAGTTATGCTAGTACATTTCAATGCAATCTAGGATCGTTTCTTTCCAATATTTAGGTTTGCCTCTAAAAGATAGTAAACTTAATATTCTAGATTGGCAGTCTTAATTGATAAAATAGAGAAACGATTACCTAATTGGAAGGGACAATTACTATCATTAGGAGGTAGGCTCACTTTAATCAATTCCGTATTATCTACCATTCCATTGTACACCCTTTCATTATATAAAGTCCCAAAAACAGTACTTAGACAACTTAATTCAATTAGAAATAGATTTTTATGGCAAGGTACTACTACTAGGAAAAAAATACTCTAGTAAATTGGTCTATTGCATGCATGGCTAAATGTAACGGAGGTTTAGGAGTTTTAAATTTACAAGAAATGAATATATCATTACTCTTAAAATGGTGGTGGAAATTCCATAACCCTCAATACTCAGCATTATGAAAAACAGTGATTATGAATAAATATTACTTAGATAACCCGCTACCTCCTTCTTCTTTTTGGGTCAATATCTTGAAATTAGATAACCTAGGCAAACTAAGTGTCACATATACCCCTAGCCTTCATTCCAACTTAGAATTGCGGAATACCATTTGGTATGATAATTGCTCCTTAGCTACTAGGTACCCCCAACTTTATAGAATTTGCTCTAATCAAAATATTAACATAGCAGCAGCATTGCTTTCCCAAGGACAAGATATTAAGTTTAGGAGACACCTCAGTGGTGTTTTAGCTAAGGAATGGCAGGAGTTAATGTACATTATTAGTACCTCTAGCTCTACACATGGTTTGGACAAAATAGCTTGGAGATGGGATAATTTAGGACGATCTACGGTTAAATCAATCTATCAATTATTAAATTTTAGAGGAGTTAAAGCCAATACATATACCATTATATGGGATTTACCAATTCCACCTAAAATCAGAATTTTCTTTTGGCTGGTATTTCATAATCGTATTTTAACAAAACAAAATCTAAGGAGAGAGGTTGGGTAGGTAGGGTTAGATGTCATTTCTATACCAAAAAGGAAAATACTAATCACTTGTTTCTTAAATGCCCTCAAGCCCAACAAATATTGTTTTGGCTAGGCAACAATACTCACTACCTCCATACTTGGGCATCATGTAAGGATATTTTTCATTTTTCGAGTACTCTACCACTGGTGAAGCAAATAGGATTTTTAACTGTGTTTAGTGCGGTTTGTTAGACTATTTGGAAACATAGGAATGATATATGTTTCCAAAACAGTCCTCCTAAATCAGCTAGAAACCTTATTCTACTAATCATATCCGTTATTGAATATTGGGCAGGTACCATGGAGAAACGGTTTAAGGAAGCTGACGGGGACTGGCTGCCAAAGGACCTCAATGCCATCCCTCTTCGGGTGTGGGACCCCAATGATAACCAGCTGGTCGTTTATACGGCTGACGATGCATCAGCAGATGTTTAGATTCTCATGCAGCAGGAACATGGATTTTGTATAGATCCCTTTATAGGGATGTTATCTTTACAAAGCTTTAACAACTGTGTCTTAGGAATTATCTGTTATTTTGCTATTACGGTCTTTTGGTGGATAGTGAAGCATCGTGCTTTTGTTTTTGTTTGGTGGCCGAATGCTATAGTTTTGCTTACCTGAGATATTGATCTCCTTTAATTGTAATTTAACTCTTATTTCATGGAAATGAAATAGGCATCTTGTATGCCTTTTATCAACAAAAAAAAAAATATTAAAATGAAAAATTAAAATTTGAACATGAATTAACTAGTGCTGTTGATAAATGTGAAAGAATAGTTGTATATATTCAGATAATGAGGATTAATGATTTAGAGGTACGTGAATGTGACCTTTGGGTTTCATGCTTGGCCTGTCCTGTAGGCTGTAGGCTGTAGCTGCTAATTAAGAAGTAAATAAACAACTCTAGGCATGTGCATGGAGTCAAAATCTTGATGCCTGCCTGCCTTTTGTAGGAGCTAACATTATCGAAATTAATTAATGGTGCACAAATTAAATAGATTCGACGGAGAAAACACAACAGCACCACCACATCCACATCTACATCTACATCTACATCTACTCGGCCGAAAGAGCCATCCACCATATAGGACTGCCAGTGGGCCAGTCGGTCCTTCACCTATCAAACAGCACGATATCGATATCGATATCGATAGTGGGCTGGGCTGGGCTGGGCTGGGTTCCCATATGGCGCCTTAATTCATCTGTTCAGCTTCAGTCCAAGGAGCTACAGCTTGTTAGTTGTTACCAACTCTGGTGACTGGTGAGGCACCGCACCGGCAACAGCCTCATTAGATCTTCTTCACTCCAATCTACCAGTCCGTACCACAAATTAAATTCCAATCTTCTTCAGTCATCTCATCTCATTATTATATGTTCATAGGTTTGGTGTAATAGATAACAATATAATAAGTTACTTGACAATTTTCGCAAAATAATACAGTTTAATATGTAACTCTTGCTGAGAAAAAATAATATTTCAAACTTAAATAATTTACTCTTCAGAAAAATATATAATTTGTAACTCGAGTTCCAAAGAAAATTCATTTCAGCTGCGTGGTTCACGGATACACAGAGAACCGAGTCTAGGGATGAACCTCACCAACCCAACAGACCGAACCTGGTCCTTTGTCCACTGAGCGGTCAGCCAGAGCAACACTGAATTCCCATTCTCTGACATATCTCAAACTTTTGAGTGTTTTTTTCGAAAATTTTAACTGTTCAAATACGTTATACACAAATCTCAAAAAAACAAATAATACTGCCCCCCGTGCTATCCCCGAATAGTCACCGTACACGTCGGTCACGCAAAAGTTGAGATACCTCAGAGGATAAGCACTCAGCAAGACTTGGGTGATGAAATGTGACCGGTTCTTCTGAAGTAACTCAAATTTTAAGTTTATATCAAGATCGTCTGTCTGATCAGAATCCGGGCCATTCCGGCCCGAGGTGGAATAATCCGCGCAAAAGCAGATCGGACGATCCGGATCTAGACTCAAAATGTATGTATGTTACTTTAGGTGATATGAATTCGTGTTTGAAATTCCACATTTGGCCATGTCTCTATCTCTGGAATTTTACTCCGACTCCACTCATTCTAATTCTAACCAAGGACAAGGAAACACTGACCTGTTCAAGCTTTTGCCAGAAATTTCTACTTCAAATTCGATCAGTCAAAAAATAAAAAATAAGAGATAAACTAGAGCGAGATAGAGAGAGATTCTTATTCAATGGTTCTCGTAATTGCCAAATGGCTGATCTTAATTAGGTAAGCTTTCACTTTTTGTTTTTGTTCTTTTTATATTATCTGTTCCCTTTGACAACAAGAAACCCTAGGTTCTTTTTATATAAGGGTTTTTGTCAAAAAAATATTTCGTTTATTTTTTTGTTTTGTTTACAGATTGGAGGTGTAGGTCGACTTCTCAATTAGCTCCCTTTGAGAAATTGGGGCGTTTTGGTACCTTCCACTGAAGCTTTGCTTGATGGATGTTTATGTTAAAAAGCTAGCTGTATTTAATAATTCCAGCTCAAATTGGAGTAGTTGAAACGCAACCACGTTTTATTTTGTTTGTACTTTCAGAGACTGAAGTATAAGCTAAGCATTGGGAAAGCAACCAGTGTCAAACCTGAGAAACACGCGCATCTGTTCTTCCCCTACCTATAATTGGTAATTTCTTGCAGATTTAATTCCTTTCTATTGGTTTTTGGTTCTACAAAGCCACATCTCTTTTTTACTACATTGGTAGAGGATGAGCTGATATCTGATAAATTTTGCGTTGTAGGCAAGTGTTGATTTTGGGGTATCGTGTAATTTTTTCACTCTATGCAGTTAAATAAGAAGCCCATGGAAAATCTTAAAAAAAAAAAAGTACCCAAATCTGCCATTTGATTTGAAAAGGGCAAAAGTTCATTCATTATTAGTTTGTTTTAATTACTTAAATAATCTTTAAGTTTGTTTTTAGCTGTTAAATTTTCAAACTGGTTGGTTTTTTCCCTTCTTATACTTTTCAGGTTTGTTAGGGTTTATCCAATTTGATTTGGAACTGAAAGTCTACCATTTTTCTGTTCACAAGTTTAGAAAAGTATCAGTGCCAGAATACTGCTACTTCTGTATCTTCACCTCCATTTTCACGTTTTATGGCAATATTATTATCCATTCACCAACAAATCTGCAGTCCAACACTAACCCAAACCCTGGACCGGATCCAAATTGTACTCTTTTACTAATGGAACCCGCAATTTCAAATCGTACTACCACAATCCACGAGCACATAATTGACATATCAAGAGATCACAATGGTGCCTCCTCTTCAAATTCAAACTCTCACAGCAATAACAACCGTGAAGAGCAAGAAGAACTCTCTGATGGGGACGGGGAACGGGGCCCACCTCCCTCATCCTCCTCTTCCTCATCAGATAACCCCGTCTCCAATTTGCGAAGCACAACCCTTTTAAGAACAAGGGAGGGCCTTCAAAGGAGGCACCGCTCCCCCTTGAATTCTGGCCTCTGGATTTCAGTCGAGTTGGTGGTAAATTTGTGCCAGATTGTGGCAGCAATAGTGGTGTTGTCTCTGTCAAAGCACGAGCACCCTCATGCCCCACTATTCGAATGGGTCATCGGGTACACAGCAGGGTGTGTCGCAACCTTACCGCATTTGTATTGGAGATATGTGCATAGAAACCGTCACGGGTCTGAGCAGGAGGGGAGACCTACTGCGCGTCTCAACTCCAGTAATAGTAACAATCAGACAGACACAAATTCTTACACCTGTGGTTTCTACAACCAATAGCAGGTTGGAAGGTGCTTGGAGAAACACTGTTATAACCAGAAATCCTAGGTAAGAACAGTATTTAAGAAAACAGGCTTTCTTTTTGAAATTTTATAAATAATACTTTTTTTTGTCTTATTTAAGTAAAACACAGTGCCGTTTTTTCCATAATGGATGTTAAGTTAATTAAAAAGGCCAAGTTGCCCCCAAAATTTTCATCAGTATACAAGAAAATTTACTGATGACCAGTTTGTGCAAACTTGGACCTAATTTTTAAATCACCATTTTCGATTTAATTTGGCTTCTTGTAACAAAGCCTGTAATGGCACGGCAGAATTGTCAGCTTTTCATGCGATTTGCATATTTCACTAGCATTGGTCAATTGTTTCCATTATAATATTCAATATCAATCAAGTTGGTGTTAGTTGCATATTGCAATATAACGACCTGCTTAAAAGAATTCCAAAATGCTACCTTAATTGTTAATCCAGTCACACCAGGCGTACTGGGTGTAAAAGAGTTTAAGAGATTGCTAGACCAAACAAACTTGTCCTCTAGAAGAAGTTTATGCTACATACAATTGACGAAAGGTCTGAATTTGTAAATGTTCTGAAACATTGGATTATCACAATTTTATTGCAATTTGTTGTAAAACTCATAAATTGCAATCTAAAAATGGCAGGATTCATGCATTAGTAGATCATTTCAAGATGGCACTTGATTGCTTCTTTGCCGTCTGGTTTGTGGTTGGTAATGTGTGGATTTTCGGTGGTCGCTCGTCCTTTTCTGACTGCACCCAACTTATACAGGTAAAGAATTACTGTTACCTTTCTGACGCATCCATGTTAACATTGTATCATGAAATTAGCATAAGTTGTATTTTGCCCCATTGGTTATAATTTGGTTTATAGCTATGTTGGCATGATAGTGAGATTGTCAAGTTTTGCATCCTTTTTTAAACTGGCTAATTGCTATATAAGCGGTTCTTTCATCTTTCTTTCTTTATTTTAGGTTATGTATAGCCTTTCTTACCTTTAGTTGCATCGGGTATGCAATGCCATTCATCCTGTGTGCCATGATATGCTGTTGTCTACCATGCATAATATCTCTGATGGGATTCAGAGAGGATCTCAATCACATCAGAGGCCGCCAATCAAGAGTCAATCAATGCCTTGCCAATATATAAATTCAGAGTTAAGAGGATAAATACCAACAGCAATAGGGAAAATAGTGAGATTCCTTTAGACAGCCAAGGTGCTGATGGTGGTGGTATAATTGGTGCTGGTACTGACAAGGAGCGCATGATCTCTGCTGAAGATGCGGTGAGTGCCTTTTTCTTTTCTGATTGGTGTTGAAGGTAATTTCATATATACCCATGCAAGTTAGGAATATATACATGCGCCCCCCCCCCCCCCCCCCCCCCCCCCCCACACATGCATAACACAGAAATGTTGAGGAAGCATCTTTTTTTCTCATTTTCTGTAAAAAGTGAGGAAAAAAAAGGAGTGTTTGTTTGGGTACTTTTTAAAAGGGAATAGGTGCAAGTCCAAATTGGGTGTATGCCATATGCATGATGTCTTCTGGGGTCTCTAATGCAAGGACAATTCTGTAAAAAGTGGTGAAAGTGTTGCTCCAACCTTCTATTATTCTCCTATGTCAAAGAGGAGAGGGTATCGCCAACTTGTTTATACCTATACTTGATATATTCTTGGGTCAATATTATAAGGGCACTCTTGTACTTCCTTTTTTAATTTTTGCTATTTGTCAAGTTAAAGTGTTTCACATTGGCCATTTTCTTCACCTTCACCCTTTTGTTGTTAATCTGCGTGCTAAACCTCTTTTTTGTTCAGGTCTGTTGCATTTGCTTAGCAAAATATGCTGATAATGATGAACTACGCGAGCTTACATGCACTCATTTTTTTCACAAGGAGTGCGTAGACAAATGGCTCAAAATAAATTCACTTTGCCCCCTTTGCAAGGCCGAGGTGCCTATCTCCTCTAGTGGACCGTTGGGACTTAATTTTGGCCGGCGCCATATTGACCGACGAGTCAGAAATGACATGGAGTCTCAAGCTTAGGTGCAACGAAAAGTTTACTTTTTGTTGCTCTTGTAAATAGTTTTTTTTTTAAGTTAGAGAATATGTAATACACTGCTACCCTTTTTTATTGAGTGCCCTCAGGTGCATTGGTGGCCTCTTTATATATTGTGTATTGTATGTATGCATCTATATATGATTGTGCGGGCTAGTAATTTCTGAAATATCTTTTGTGTTGTTTTAAGGAAACTGAAACTGCTGATGTGTTGGAAATTTGGTTCAAAAACTCAATATTGTTAAAATTACCGTTTATAATATTTTGTAAAGTTGAGGACTAATTATAAATTTCATATCTAATTAAATAAATAAATAAAAAACTGAAGAAGCGTTTTTCAGTTTTCCCCTTAAAAGCATCCTTCTGATGTGTTGCTTTGATTAATTTTGATTGCACCTCTTAAAAGCATATTGATGATGCATTACTCTTTGACGTTGCACCGTTCTAATTATCTTCTCCTCTATCAAGAATTATTGAAGTCCTCTTCATTCTTTGTTTGAGTATCCGAGATATAAAACAAAATAAGAAATCAAATATGTTTCTTCGATTAGCTCCCACATAAAGGTCCCTTTGATTTATTCTCCATTTAATATTTTTCTCAATCCGATTAAATCAATTCTGATCTATGCTGGATATTGCAGAGTTATCGTCAGTCGCTTCCATGGCGTGTTAAAGGAGCAACAATCCCGGTAACTTTATTTCAATTTGATTTATTTTAATTAATTTATAATTATCCGAATATTCTGAAAATTTATCCCAAGATGAACGGGAATAAGCAAATTCAATAGCTAGTTAAGCATTATTTAATCCTTTTTTAGTTGTACAGTCTGTTTGCGTGAGCTAATCTAAATATGGGAATTGGGACGGTCTGATGCGCATCGGACCAAATTCAGATGGCTTTACTTCGTATTAAGATTCGTGAGGATCAAGTGCACATGAAGTTTGATGTGAATCGAATGGTTCTGGTCGGGCATCCATCCGAGCGAATCTGATCGAATAAATAAAATATGACTGTTAATTGGAGATTGAAAGCCATGGAAATCCCATCTTGTCTCGGGAGTATAAACTCTCCTCTCTCAAGGCAGGAAGCCAGGAAAAGCTAACATATCTGAAATGCTTGGCGCCTGAGAAAGAGAAAACCTTTATCAGCTAGATAAGATATAAGTTACTACATTCATTTAATGAACTTTGAAAAAAGTGCCACATTACCGAGTTCAATAAGAACCCCATCCTACTTGTGTACACAAATACACAGAACAGAAAGGAAACCAACAGCATATCAAAATCTAAACAATAGAAGCAAAGACCCTTTTTTTTATTTGTGTCACTTCTAAACATGTTCCTTTCCTCAAAATTAATTGTACTTGCAACTGTACTTCTAGTATCTAGATATGTAGCCAATGCAGAATCAGCAAGCGATCAAGCGGACGAGAAGGATTGCACTGACCAGATGCAGCAGATGGCATCATGCATACCATATGTGAGCGGCACCGCGCACAAACCATCACCCCAATGCTGTGCCGATGCAGAGACAGTGCGTTCAACCAAACCAAAGTGCCTCTGCTTGCTCATAAAGGAGAGCGCCGATCCGTCGCTCGGCCTCCCCATCAATACCACATTGGCGTTACATATGCCAGCAGCATGCAATAGTGATGCCAATGTCTCCAACTGCCCCAGTATGTTGCTCATTTCAGTTTTTTTTTTTTTTTTTTCTCTTTTTGAGATTTACTTGTAATTTTTGTAGCAAAATCATAAATTAAATAGACATGCTGTTGTGCCAACTGTTCTTCATTGTTTCCATAGGCAATAAATGGCATGTGATGCTTTCTTTAAATTCTATTGAATTCTTTAACTATTTCACTGAAATTTAAATTGAACGTATAATTGTTCCAAATTTTCCATGGAAAAAGTTGATCACAATAACATGCTATTCAGAATATATTGAAAAGACCTCAGAATCTGCACCAAAAATATAAGCCATCAGATATTAATCTGGACCACTAAACTAATCATAAAATTTAAGAAATTTGGGTGGACTAGATTTCCCTCTAAATCTTTTCTATTACATCTTGAATGCTTGAAAGGTATTCTCAACCTGCCTCCGAATTCGCCTGAAGCTAAGGTTTTTGAAGACACGAGCGGAGGAAATGCATCAGCAAATTCTTCGACTTCTCCTCCAACCGGTCAAGCCTCATCGGATTCAACACCAAAGGCCCCTTCAACCAATGGTTGCATGAAATTCGATGGCATCTCGAAACTCGGGTTTTTCGGCTTCATGATAATCCACTTGATGCTCCTTGTGTGAAAAAATTTGGCATACCATCCTTTGTGCTAGCATGATAGAAGTTACAACCAAGAGTAAATAAAATCATACATGAGGAATGCTTGGCCTAGGGAAAAGTGGTGCCTTGCTAGAATATGTGCAAAGCCCTGTTGTGTTGTTTCTCAGTTACAATAATGCATCTTTTTATGAATCTCTTCCCTTCTACATGATAATCGATTATTTGTGGCTCAAAAAGTAAGAAGAAGAAATTACGGGGAATTCAATTGTGGATTAAAAGGAGACCTAAACAGCCAATTATCACAAACACAAAGAAACACTGTCATCGGAATGATTAAAGCTAGTGTAGTAACACAACTATCAAATAAATTTATCATAAACAAACTTTCGACCTCTGCCTGTATTATCATACTGCGGAAATACTTGGCAATTCTACCAAATTTTTGCCGATAAAAAGCTACGTTTGTTGCACTATTCTCCTTTTACCGAGCAGATGAATGGGCTTTAGGCATATTCGCAATTGCCAATTAGGCCCAAATTTGTACCAATCGCATCCATTAGAAAAACGACGTATTAGAGATTTGGACCAGTTCAATTATTAACAAATTTGAATACGGATCCGTCAGAATTCAAATTCGGACAGAAATTCCACGCATGAACAAATCAAAACTTCATACTCAATACATTGGAAATATGACCCACTGGGAAATTTATTCCATTTCGTGTTCAAAGGGAACTCATCTTTTTAGCACTTCATAGGTTTTTGCAATTTATAAACCCGTAGGGGCTATTACCAAAAAAGCGTCGAATGAATAAAGTGTAAAACAGTACTAAAATTATCCGACATTTTTATTAATATCCATTTTTAATTATAAAATATTAATTCTGCCATCTTATCTGGGTATTTTTAAAAATGCCCAAACCGGCCAAAAAATGGCCGGCCGGAATTAAAATTAGAATCGGCCAAAAATAGCCTGTTGGGAATATTTGTTTTTCTGTTCCAGATCCTATAAATACTCCTCTTTCTCTCTCCTCCCTCTCACAACTCACTCAAAATAACAGAAGAGAAAGAGAGAAAGAGAAGGCAATTTCTGAGACGAAAAGGGCGATTCCGGAGGCGATTTTTAAGTTTTTTTATTCTTTTTTTTAGCAACCTATACATTTAAATTAGTAACTTGACAACTGTTTACCATTTACCAAGATATAGTTTGTTGGTCATGTCAATGATGATTTCATTACACTGTGGTGAGAAGTTTTTGACTAATATATATGGAATTTATTACTCCAAAGAGAATTAATTCATTCATGATTGATGATGATAACTCAATTTGGGACTTGAAATCTATGATTTACGAATGCACTGGTTATAACCCAGAAAGTTAAAACTTAGAATTGGTAACCCATGTGAACTCTGGAACACCCCCAACCTATACCAGAGTTCTGATATTAAGTGATGTTGCATAGAGACATACAATCATTTCACCCCACCAACACACCAACCACGACCTCATACAATAATCCCACCCAGACCCATGCATGTAGCACCTTTATCATTACCTGCATCAGCACCTCACCCCAGACCGGCACCAATAGACGACGAAACTGGGTCGAAGTTTGAAAATATTAAAGAAATTCCGGAGAAAGATCTGCAAATTGTGGATGAATTTGAGGGAGAAAACTGGGACTCTGATCACCTGAAGGGTTGTGATGAAGATGGTCCAGTGCCCATTCGCAGAGAATATGGAATATGCCGCTTAGTGGCCGGACTGATACGCACCCATTCGCAGACTTCAATGATATATATGTTTTTAAAGAAGCAGATATTGGTTACTATGGGAGACGAATTGAGTACAAATGTGAGCTGGCGCCATAACGATATTTTAAAAGCAAAGAAGAGCTAATAAAGAAGATTAGAAAGTATCATATTGATAAGAATCAGGAAATTAGAATGAAAAAAAGTGACAGAGATCATATTTATGTGGTGTGCAAGACTCCGAGTTGTGATTACGAACTTAGAGAAAAAGCAACGGGTTTTGGAGATGCATAGGTTATATCGAAGCAAGACCAGCCTCACACATGCATATCTGAATACTTAAGGCAAGACCATAAATGTCTTACAGCATCAATCATTACCGATATCATTGAGACCTCCATTGAGACGGACCCCTGTATGAGTATCGAGGGGGGTAGCAAACTGTGTGAGGGTTAAGTATGACAATGTAACCCCGAAATACAATCGACTGTATACATCTTACTCGAACCACTGCTTATGGGAATCTGCGACAAGAATTCCGGATCTAAGTACCAATTTCTGACTTGTCCGATACAAAATAAACACATAGTGCTTATTGAAGATGATGTTCAATTCAGGGTCGTAGCCTGGGCTTTTGGTCTGTGCATTGCAACGGTTCAGTACTTGAGACTAGTGATCAGTATAGATGCATGCTTCTTGTAATTGATGGGATCAGATATCAATTAGAATTCAAACCCTACAAATGCACATTCAAATCCAATACATAATAAAATATCAGGATATAAGAAGTAATGCAACTAGTGTTCCATTTCTAAGTGGGTTGGTTCGTTTTGATGCTTTATAATTGTGACTGGATTTGTTTAGGATTATCCAAATTACCAATTTCATCATAAAGCAATGTCATTATGTTATTGAAAAAAATCTGACAAATTTATGTAATTATGTTAATATAAGCGTTGAGAAGTACTTTAGAGAATTTATAAGCGTGGAAGTGCTTGAATCTCATGGTAAAAATTTCCCAAATATAATGATTTTTGTGATGGAACTCCCTGAATGAATTTTTAATTATTATTCAATGTTCCTCTTAAATATGGTCAATTTCTTTTGTGTAAGGTAGTAATGGATGTGCATCGAGAGCTAGTTTTTCTATTTTTATTGAAATTTTGTTGAGAATAGAGATAGTTAGAGGGCTAAAATAGGAAAAGGGAAAAATTGTAAATAGAAAAAATAATAGATATTTTTATTGCATAAGTAAGAAGTTACTGTTAGTACCAATTTCTAGGTACTAACCGTACAATAAAACACAATAGGATATAAATATCCATATGAGAGATTGTAAAGTGTTATAAATAAATTGAAGTTATGGATGTTCATCTGCAATTTTTGACTAATTATTTCAAAACTCTCTTTAAAGATTTATGTTTTATCTCTTTTCATTTATCAATACAATAAATTTACAATGGCTTATCATTTACATTTTCTATCTATATAGAAGATTGTAAACTTGTATTATATACACAAGAAAAGCATATGAATAAAACCGATTTTTTTATTAATACCCAAAAAAAAAAAAATAGCAAATCTACTCTCAATCCCAATTTTTTATTAAAACTACCCGGACCGCCCCACAGTGGGGTGGTTCACTATTCAAACCAAACCGCCCCCCAGTGGGGCGCTCCGCTGCCTACACCAAACCGCCTCATATGGGGGCAGTCTGCTATAAAACCTGTATAAAAGTCACTTTTCTCTCTCCTGCCCACTCACAATTCATTCTTACTTAGCTGAAAGAGAAAGAGGAAGAAGAGAGGCGATTTTGTGGTGATTTTGTGGATTGCACAAGTCAAATATGGATATATCAAAGGAGACCGGACTAAACATATTGCGCCAAAGTTCTTTTCGACACATGACCTACAAAAGAAAGGCATAATCAATGTTTGCCAAGTCCGATCAATCGACAATTTGGCAGACCTATTCACAAAATATTTGCCAACAAAAATTTTTGAACAACTTACAAAAAAGATAGGTCTACATCGATTGAAGAATATTCAATGATATCTAAATGAGGGGAAGCGTTATATGCACTGTACTATTTTTTTCTTAATCAAGTTTTTATCCCAATGAATTTTTCTTCATAAGGTTTTTAATGAGGCAGTACATGGTCCTGAAGTACCGTGTTAATATTGATCATGAAGTATCATGTTAATATTGATCCTGAAGTATCATATTAGTAGCGTATAATGAACAATGAACATCAAAGGGGAAGTGTTATAAATAAATTAAAGTTATGGATGTTCATTTGCAACTCTTCACTAATTACTTCAAAACTCTCCTTAAAGATTTATGTTTTATCTCTTCTCATTTATCAATACAATTAATTTACAATGGCTTATCATTTACATTTTCTATCTATAAATAGAGGATTGTAAGCTTGTATTATATACACAAGAAAAGCATATGAATAAAAGATAGTCATTTTTATACATTCTCAATATCTTGTTTACTTTTCTTTTCTTCAATTTACAACATAAAGCAATTTTTTCATAACAGAGAAATAACAATAGAAGAGATATCCTCATATTTATAAAGAAAGTCTCAATATTCAAAACTTTTCATGGTATCAGAGCATTGCTCTTGAGACCTCAGAAAAATTCAGATTTGACAAAAAGAGTCGTGATTGAAGTCACGACTCCAATATGGCAGAGGCATCGAACAATACCACTGAGGCACTGTCACGCTTAATAGCCACATTGCTCAACAACCATAACTATCAATCATGGGCCAGAGCAGCGATCTTCTCTCTTAATGAGCGGGATCTGTATAAGCACATCATAGGAGATGCAAAAATGCCCGACAAAGAGAAACCCAAATACAAGAAATGGAAAAAATTCAACCTTAAAGCCATGTACTCAATAATCCACTCCATAGAATCTAGCATGACAGATCTATTTCTCTACAAAGAGACAACAAAAGACATGTGGAATGCCATCCACAAACATTTTAGCAAAAAAAGAAATCATGCACACATATATCATCTCAAAAAAGAAATCTATCGATTAACCCAAAAACAGAGACCAATGATAGAATACATTAGCGAGCTAAAAAGGAGATGGGAGGAATTGAACCTCTATCTCATCAAAACCTCATATCCACAAATCACCAAAGAAAGAGAACAAGAGCGAGTTTACCAATTTCAGCAGGGCTTGACGAGTCTTATGAACAAGTCCGAGCTCATATTTTACTGTCGGCCGAACTTCTGAGCCTTGATGACACCATGGCACTCCTCCAAGGTGAAGAATCAAGGCGCCTTGTCATGGCCGGTACCTCAGCCGTGCAAGAAAAACCCGAGAATCTCGCCATGGCCACACTTCGAACAAACCCTAATTTTCAAGAAAAAAAGGGAAAATGGGAAACGATACGAGCATTGCAAGGAGGGACACGAGAAGAACAAGTGTTGGTTCTCCATCCCAAACTGAGACTGAAGTGGTGGAAAGAGAACGGCGGAGGTGATCGGTGGAACAACCAAAAGGGGGAGAAGAAGAAACCCTTTTGTGGTGTGGCGACTCAGTCTCATGAATCAAACGAAGGGGTGAAGATGATAACGGGTCCGCCAACTCTTTCAAATCATGTTTCCACTGCCTTAAGTCATTCAGACCTCAACAAACTCATATCAGGACTTAGTGGGCTTCTAAACAGACCCAACTCAGGTTCTTTTGAATTACTAAATTTTATTAAGGTCCAAAATGATGATTTTAATCTAAGCCCAAACCAAATGAGATATACCAAATAAAAGACTCAACATACCTGGTACCGAAAATGATGAAGTAAAACAAAAAAAAATGTACAAATTTAGGAAACCTAAATCAAGAACCTTCCCAAAATAACTCGGTATGGATTCTAGACTTCGGTGCAACCGATCACATGACCGGAAATATAAAGATGTTGTATAATTATAAAAAAAACTAGAGTCAGAATTTGTGTATGCTGCAAATGGTGAAAAAATAGAAATTTGTGGTTATGGCTCAATCAATATTTTTCTAAAAGAAATTAAAAATGTTTTACACGTAAAAAATTGCACCTCTAATTTATTATCGATAGGAAAATGTTTAAAAGAAATAATTGTGAGATTATATTTTCATCAAAAAATATATTTTTTAAAGGATATAACATCCAAGAGGATGATTGGTGAAGGAGTTTTTCAAAATGGACTCTATTTTTTGAATAGCCAAAAACTCAATTACAACACAAAAATGCAAGACATGGGAAATTTATGGCATAGAAGAATTGGGCATCCCTTCGATAGAATTTTGAATGTATTTTTAATTTTTCAAATTTGGATTGTAGTACTTGTGAAGTAGGCAAATTAGCAAAGCATACTAGACTCTCTTTTGTAATTTCAAATTTAAAACGTAGTAAAATATTTGAATTTGTTCATTCCGATGTTTGGAAACCCGCTCCCGTAGACTCTTATAATGGCTTTAAATATTTTGTTACCATCATAGATGATTTTTCACGATTAACATGCCTATATTTATTAACAAATAAAAGTGAAGTTTTTTCTCACTTTCAAGATTTTTCAAATTTAGTTGAAAATCAATACAAAACAACAATTAAAACTCTTAGAACCGATAATAAAACGGAATTTGTAAATCAAAATTTTCAATTTTTTTGAAACAAAAAGGAATTATACACCAAACTACTTGTGTTTATACCCCACAACAAAACAGTGTTTCTGAAAGGAAAAATCGTCATCTACTTGAAATAACAAGAGCACTTATGTTTCAAAATAATGTTCCAAAAATCTATTGGTCAGATGTCATTCTCACCGCAACTTATTTGATAAATAGGTTGCCAAGTGTTATTTTAAATAAAAAAATGTCTATTAGAAGTTATTTATTAAAGAAAAGTGATTTTTAATCATTTTACGAGTATTTTGATGTACATGTTATGTACATCAAAATAAACGAGACAAATTAAATTATACTTCTATTAAAGCTATTTTCTTAGAATATTCATATCAAAAAAAGAGTTATAAATGTTATGATCTTATAAATCATAAATTATATATTTCAAGAGATGTAACATTTTTTTAAAATGAGCAATATTTTAAAGAAAATAAAAATGACAGTGGTAATCATACTAATATAAATGATTTTGTCATTCCTATGAGTACTAATCAAATTGAGGAGCAAAGACTTGTAGAAAATGAATAAGAAGAAAATGAAAGTGAAGATAACAACACTTCTCAAAGCGAGGCTGAGGAAGAAGAAAACGAGAATATTGAAGAAAATGAAATTATTGAAGAAGAAGTCTTACCAAGGAGATCAACTCGCCGCACTCAACCATCAACAAGATTACGAGATTTCGTAACCTATGAGGTTCAATATCCTATTCAAAATTATATTTCATATAAAAATATCTCAAACACCACCATGTATTTCTTAGTTCAATTTTCAAAATGGATGAACCAAGAAACTTTGAAAAGCCATAAACCAACCGGTATGGTGCAAGGCTATGAAAAAAGAACTTCAAGTCTTAGAAAAAAAATAACACATGGATCATTGAACCATTATAAAAAAAATAAAAAACCGTATGATGCAAATGGATTTATAAAATAGAATACCAAAGCGATGGATCCATAGAAAGGTATAAGGCCCGACTAGTTGCCAAACGGTATACCCAAACATACGGTATTGATTACCAAGAGACCTTTGCTCCAGTAGCAAAGATGAATACCATAAGAATTTTACTTTCAATAGCGGTAAATAATTAATAGAACTTATTTCAAATGGATGTTAAAAATGCGTTTCTTCAAACACTTGAGGAAGAGATTTATATGACTCTACCACTGGGCCATATAAAAGAAAAAAATACTTATCTTGTTTGTAGATTAAATAAGTCAATTTATGGACTTAAATAATCGCCAAGGGCATGGTATGGAAAACTCTCTCAATATTTAATTTTTCTCAGTTTTAAAGTACACCAATCTGATACATTACTATTTTCAAACATGAAAATAATGATACAACCATTAACTTGTCTATGTTGAATTATAACCGGAAACAATTATGAAAAAAATGACATTGTGGAAAGATACTTGAAAGAAAATTTTGAAATAAAAGATCTTGGTAAACTTAAATATTTTTTAGGAATTGAAATAGCCTACTCAACCAAGAGACTATTTATTTCACAAAAAAAATATACCATTGACCTTTTAAAAGAAATGGGTAACAATTAGGGTCCAAACCGACTTCAACACCCATAGATAGCAATTGTAAACTAATACCGAAGATGAAGAATTGTTGGAAAATATTAACCAATTCCAACGACTTGTAGGTAAATTAATTTACCTAACGGTAAGTAGACCGGATATATCATTTGCGGTGAGCCAAATTAGTAAATTTATGCATTCACCAAGAAAACCGCATTTGGATGTTATTGATAGAATTTTGAGATATTTAAAGAAATCACCGGAAATGGTATATGGATGAAAAATAATAAATCTAATGAAATGTGTGGCTATTCCGATGCAGACTGGGCCGGGAGCTTCGATAGAAAATTAACAACCGACTATTGCATGTTTGTAGGCGAAAACTTAGTCACATGAAAAGCAAGAATCAAAATGTCTTGGCATGATCAAGTGCGGAAGCGGAATATGGTGTCATGGCATTTACTGTAAGTCCACAAGTGAACTTACGTGGATCAAACAATTGCTCGAAAAGTTGAACTTCACAATTGATAAACCAATAAAGATGTTTTGTGATAACAATGCGGCAATGCATATTGCTTCGAATGCAGTGTTTCACAAAAGAACAACCATTAAGAGTCTCAATATTCAAAACTTTTCAGATTTTATGTTGCTTTTCATCAAACATCGACAGCAATCTGTTCATGTCAGAGAAATAGTTATTTTAATCAAGAAATAGAGGGGAGGGAAGAGAGAAACATGGCGACACTATATCAGTGTTCAATTACAATAGTAAAGAATTTGACAAGAGATGAAACAGTAAAGTTTAAAAATGATGTCTCAACAAGTCAATAAGGCAGAGGTGTCCGTGTCCATAGTCCTGTCGGTTAATTCGTGCAATAAAAGATAAATAAATACGAGTAACAAGTAGACAAGAGAAGAGAGCATGCTATTGCTATCTCTGTCCGGACACGTGCACTTGTCGAGCTGTTTGCTGTTTTGTTGATTAGTAGCATCCAAACTCAAATAAGAGTGGCAATACAGGTGAATCCGTATGAGCAGATATTTAATAGGCTACTAGCTCTGTATTATTACTACGGTACAGGCGTACAGCTGATAGAATACTTTTTGGAATATATAAAACTAAATCCATCTGTTATTTAGTAGAATTAGGGAGACATCACAGCTCATCATGCCTAACAGCCTAAGCTATGTTCCATCTTGGATTATCCCAACCGGACAAATTTCAATTTGACATTTGAGTTTTGGAATCATATCTCTCGATTACATCACCAAATTAATATATTATATTTCATCACAATGCAAATGCAAATGCCAACGCCAGCATGACTTTGTAGGTCCTAGCTATTCATTGATTATATAACTAATTAGTTATCTTGTTGTAACTTGCTTGTGAGAATAAGAAATCTGTTGTCAGACTTAGATATCATATTTGCTTCTTAAAACATACAAAGTAATCGTCACAACTCACAAGTACACACATGGATTGGGAGTCCAAATTGATTGCTCTTAATTGTTCCACCTACCTAGACGTGGTCCTCGTGAACCCGTACACACGTGGATTGGGGGAAGCTGATACCACGTCTACAAAGGAATCAGATTCTCTCTCGGAACTCGGCATAACCAGTCAGCAATAAAACGTGTTGGGGGTGAATGTCTTCCTTTGTATCATTAACTGCGCTCTCTTCGTGTGTAGTGAACTGATTGAGGCGGAAATTATACCAACTTTTTACCGTCCAGTAAGGAGCCACATATTTAGATGTAGAAAAAGAGATACAGAGAATATGGTTACAGCGGATACGAGTAAAAATAAGGATAAGAGCGCCGCGTGTCGTGCCGGCTAATGTGAGGGATTAGTGGGCCCACCCGGGGCCGGTGCTTCTCTCAGTTCTCTGTATTTGTGAAATTGTAGCTTGGGCCCGAACTTTGACTGGATGGTTGGTCTAAGTCGTGGAATTACCAAAGAGCCCTCCGTGCGGTGGCTCATGGTTAATTTTGTGATTAATTGTACAGGTATAATATGCTTCAGGGAATGTAACATTGCCAATGGTAATATAAAAACCGCCCTGGGCTGTGTTTGGTTTGTGGTGTAAAATTAATAAGGATTAAATTGCTTACTTCGTATTGCTCTTCATATTTTATATCTTGTTTAATAGTTAGAGTCATGACTTAAATTAATTCAGGCATATTTTGTTAGTTATGTGTTCTAAAAGTTATCTTATGTTGATTACTTTTACATGTTATGTTTATGAATTGAGATGTTATATACATTTTGTTCCATTAGTTTTATATTTATCTTTAGAAGTGTTCAAGAATATGTTCTTGAACTTAAACTATAGAACTCTATATAATGGCAAACATAAATTTCTAAATGTTCACAAACTTTGTTATTAACATGGAACACTAATATACCATGATAAGTTTCTCATGTTGATTAAAGTACATTGTAGTTCTATAAATATTGAACAAACCCAACAGATATTGAAAGGTTTCATATATTGAACAAACCCAACAGATAAAAACATTATATTGATTATGTTTGTGTCATTAATGTTTTCATTGTCTCAAAATTTCAAGATATGAGATGCATTTTTTTTCACATGAGAAGTGTATAATGTGATTAATATTAAAAGCTACTCATTAATAGTGGTGATAAAAATATTAGTTCCATATATAACTTGTGCGTGATAAAGTTATGTATCAATAGTATCATTGCTCCTTATCTATAATGATTAATGATATTTTATGGGCTCCTTGGTAAAGTAGAATTATGATGCATGCAATATAACTGAAGTGTAGTTATATATTAATAATTTACTTAAGAGACCAAGAAACGAATATAATATAAAGATGACACAACCCTGCTTTGTATTATATTCATAATATCATGAGGCAAGGAATAGACACAAGTGATGTTATTTCTAGCATTACTTTAAGGGATCGTGTATTGTAAAAGAATACTTTACATCTGTGTCATTTGGGTAACTATAATGTATAGGTAGTACCGTTTATAGTTTATGGTAATAAAATCTTATTATGTCATTGCCAACATGATATAGATCTCACATGGTCACACAAATAAATAATTAATTAGAAATGCTCTTTGATTTATTTGATATGAATGATATGACAAATAAATTGGTTTCTCTACCTAAACATGAGACAAATAATTATAGGGATAATTATATGATGTTATGAATTTAATTAAATGGTTAATAAAATTCAAATATCGGGAAAGATCAAAATGAAAGAAGTTATGTGAGCCACAAAAAGGAGTTTCTTTGTGGGTAGCAAAGAGTTCTGAATTTCCACCATGATTTCTGTGAACATAACTTAAAACATAACTTAAAACGGGCATATCTCATCCACCGTAGCTCCGTTTTTAGTATTATATGACTTTTCAAAAAACTTGCGAGAAGATCTACAGTTTAATGTAAAATAAGTTGTAGATCTATATCGCATGCGGTATGCCCATGCCGCATGCGGTATCACGCAATGCGCTGTTGGGCTAGAATCAGCTATTTTTGGCTTAGATTAATTATGAAAATCATGGAGAACATGGGAGAATGTGAGAATCGTGTTTAGGTCGATGGAGACTCTTCTAAACAGCATGAAAGATATTTAAAGAGGTCCATACTACCTAGGATTTTATCCTAATCATTATTCATCTTCCTTAGAGAGCAAAACTTTGTCTCTCTTCCATTTTGATCTCTAATGTGTTGAGAACACCACAAACCCTAACTCAAGATATAGTTCTATTGGAGAATAGGGATTAAGGAGCGACTGAAATAATACTCTCTAGCAAAAGGAAACTTGAGTTTCTAATTAATTTTTTGGTGGATACCGTGGAGGGCTTCTACTTTAAAGTCTCAACTTGGTGCAAAACTTGGAGGCCGTTTCGACAAACAAAGGTATCCAAGAGATCTAGAAGAGAATACAACTTTATCTCTATTTATCAAATTGACATTTACTAGAGATATATCCAAATCTTCTTTTGTAGATAGATTTATGATGGATGAATGAGTAAACAATTATTTGTGCTTAAGAATTGCTTGAGTAAAATTAGCATAATAATGTAGATTCATGGATGCTTGAAAAAGATTAAAAATTTTAATTTTACCACTTTAACGCATCTTGAAATCATTCATATTTGAATAACATTTTTCTGAATGGAAATCGTAGGAATTTGAATATATTGGAAATTTGGACCCTTTACCCGTTCGGATGGCATTTTTGTTCCCATCTCGTTCTCTTATTTTCTTCCCAAAATCAATCCACACAGCATAAAAATTTGGGATAAAAAACATTGACTCCGACCTCATTTTTTCTTCCCCAAATGGTGCGCTAGCTAGTCCTATCAGTCCCTTTCTACACGATTTTGGCGGGAGAACAAAAATATTGTGCACGAAGCTCGAACAGTGCCTCGAGCATAAAAAGCAGATAGCATATTTTGCTGCAAACCTCTCAATATCTTACTTTCACCATGGCTAGAGAAGGTATGATTTCCTTCCAATTCTTAGAAAAATAACTAATAGATGTCAACTCTTTTATCCTTCGTCATTATTTGTGATAATCTGGACAAGGTACGAACTATGCAGTCTTTTAGTAATAATAGAGAGAAAATTGCAATTAGAACTATTTATATCACTAAAAGCCTGCATAGTTTGTACTAGACAAAGAGTTGACATTAGTTGTGATAATCGAAGAGAAGAGACTGTTAGGAAAGTAGAGAGAAAATTGCAATTAGAACCTCAAGTAATGTCAACTCTTTTAGTTCGTCAGACCTTTAGTTCATATTTTTTATCTAGCTGCCCTCCTAAAGGGTCCTATTTTCTTTCACTTTATTTCAGTCTGATCGTTTGTTAAGGATAAATTCTTTAGATATTTGATTGGCAATTTATGTTTGTGTTTCACATAATTGCTTCTCATTTCAGGCTGTTCATTTGTTTAGAGGTAGTTCTTTTGATATTAACTTGACATTTTATGTTTGCATTGTAAGAAATTGTAATGGATCTATTTTTATATCAATCAATCACCTAAATTTTATGTTTGCATTGTTTAGATCTGATTAGGTGTTCATAAAATGAGACCAACAATAGAGCAGCACTGCCATATACTTTATCGTAGTACTTTTTGCCTAAATGTGTTTTGGACATCTTATGTGAATTCTTAGAACTTTACATTTTTTAATTGAGATTTATAATTTTACATCTTAGTTGGTGTTTTATGAAACTTACTCACACATTATTTTATTTTGGTATAAAATGAACAGACGAGTTAATTTTTTTCAAATATGTAACATCTTTAAATAAAAATACGTATTTTATAAATAAATTAATTTTCCACAACTAATCTCACAGTACAACCGAACGCGTATCAACAAATTCCATAATTATTTCTGTGCGTTCGCATGAATATGGGTTTCTGCAAATAAAAAAGTGGGTTCCCGAACCCGTAAAATCTCATCCCGCACAATTCCATGACATCCGAACAGGCCTCCATTTGGTGGAGTAAGATGTTGAAAAATGTGTATTTTTTATGACAGTAGGTCATACAAGTGGAGTAAGTGTGGAGGCAAGTTAAGCCACCTAGATATGTGGAGTAAATTACTTCGGATTAAGTCACCTCTTACTCCATCTTACTTCTCATATTTTACTTCTTGTTTGACTGCTTAAGTGTGGAGTAAGAGGTTTACTCCATCTCTTCCTCCACAACCAAACATGACATTGGTGACTAAATATACGCTGGCAACTAAAATAAAGAAGAAGACATTTTCTTAACATCAGGTTTTAAAATTTGATTTAAAGAAATAGAGTATTGAAACAACAGGTTTTAAAATTTGAACGAGGCGTTAGTATTTATAAATTATTTCTAAATTCAATAGTTTTTGTAAATCTAAATTTATAGACTCATACACGTTCCATCTGTTTAAATATCAAAATATGAAAGAAATTTGCTTACATCTTTAATTCGAATATTTTAACTGCTGGAGGGAAAAAGAATAAAAAAAATTAAAAAATAAAATAAAGAATTGTATATATGAAATAAAAGAGTAAGAAAATTAACCAGAAATTGGTAAGAGAATGTATGTTTCGTGTACACACGTACAAGAACTGGTAAGATATATCCAAAAAATTAGTCATACTTTGGCATGGTGCATAATTTAATTAAATGTGTATGTACAATGCAATTGTACGATTGAATTACTCAACTCAATAATGATTTAAATATATATATATCGCAAATCCCTTTCTTGCTAACTACTAAGAATATTATCTACATAATTTATAAACTAAGCTATCTTATCTATTATTCAAGCTCTCTCTTTTGAGTAATAATGTTGTCAATAATTAGATTATTTTGAAATTTTATGCGCACTCCTTAACAACTTCAAAATATCATCTATATCCTTGTAAAATTTACAAAATTAAAAATACTAACTTTTAAGCTCTAGTCAG
Source organism: Carex parvula (assembly GCA_025461045.1). Lineage (NCBI taxonomy): Eukaryota > Viridiplantae > Streptophyta > Magnoliopsida > Poales > Cyperaceae > Carex > Carex parvula. Next base: position 1,598,114 of record JAJGRW010001085.1, on the reverse strand, counting down.
CTACCACAATCAATGTTGTTAAATGCGATTTTGTTCATGCATGCGGAAGGTCACTGCATACCGCATATGCAATATGCGGCCACATATGCGGATTTTCATGCGGACTTATATATGCGGATTTTAAAATGAGAATTCAGATATATATTCATATGCGTGTATTTTATACTACATGTATATGTAGTATATGAGAAACTTCACTTAAACATATATATGTAGTATATATAGAGCTCCTCATATGTAATATTTATATTCATATGGAAGCCCAGCCCAGGGCATGTTTACAAGTATAATAAATAAATACCCAGCAGCTGCTTTAATTCGAAAATGACTAATAGGCAATAAATGCAGCTACTTTAATTCGAAGTCATTTGTAGCCAATAGCCAATAATGGGTCATAAATTCAACTGCTCAAATCCTTTGGCCCAAATTAGCAATAAAATAATGTAAACACTGAATTCACATGAATTTCACCCAGAGTGTCCATCTGGAGTGACCGGTATAGTATCCCTTCTTTAGTCCCAACTCTTAAAAACAAAAGAAAGAAACTTTTGGAAAACCTATAAAAGAAACTGCATGGACTATGGGAAGCTTTACTTAACTGAACTTGTGTCCGGATTGTTGTTTCAAGCAATTCTCTTTTAGTCTATTTGACTAATTTGCAAAACATACAATTATTGAATTTTACGATTTTCTCTATTTTAGAAAACATGCAGGTTCAAGACAATTGGAATTGCAATATAGAGTGCTTGAACTGAAGAATCATCAAGTTATTTATCCAGAATTTAAATTGTAAAATTATATTTGACAAAGTAGCTTTGATGTTGATTTACAGGGACAAATAGTTGGAACGTTTAACAAAACGTTCAGACGTTTTATTTGTGTGAAAAATTTAGAAATTAATCGATTAAAAGCTGAAAAATACTCTAAAACGTTGGAGACGTTTGTCAAAACGTCTGGACATTTTAATTTAATTTTCAGACTTCAAAATAGCATTTTGATCGATAAATTTCTAGAGAAAAACGTCTGGAAACGTTTGTTAAACGTTGGCAATGTTTTAGGAATTCTCACAGAAATTTGAATTTTTGAACTAAACGTTTTCTACGTTTTACAAAACGTTGGGACGTTTTATGGCAAATAGCTCATTTGAAAGCTGCCACTATAAATAGAACCTTAGGGTTCTCCTCTTCATTAACACAGCCGACCCTAACTTTTCAAAAAGCGATTTTCTGTGAGCTCAAGTTCCTCCATTGTTGTGAGAACAAAAACTTCAATATCCCTCAAACAACCTCAAATTCACTTCACTAATCTTGAGTTAGATTAGGTTAGAGTGAGCTTTTGAGTGTTCATCTTGAGATTTCAAACTTAGAGACTTCGTTCTCGATTCTAGTTGGCCGTGTGACTTCCTGTTGGTTGTAAGGGCTCACTGGTTCACAAGTTGTAACCTTTCTCTTTTGGGTAATAGAAAGGCGCACCGAGAAGCGGTTGCGACGCTCCGGAGACGTAGATATTTTAAGCCGAACTCCGTTATCACTCTTTGTGTCAAATCTCTCTAAACTCATCTACTTTATTTTATTTGTAATTATTTATTTATTTTCGAAATTAGTGGTGCCTAAGGGACAACACGGATGAGTATAAAGAATTGGGTCCGGGTTTTACTGCATACCCGTTCTTTTTTTTTATTAATAAATGTTTGATCAGAACTTGAATTTTCTTTAATTAATTAAAATAAATATTTGTATGGACTGCATGGTATAATGCGGTATGTATACGGTCTGTATAGATTGCATATGTGGTTGTATATGCAAAACCGCATATATGAGACTACATGAAGATCTTCATGCAGTTTTCGACTGCATAAGCATATGTGGCCACATATGCAGTCCATGCGGCCACATTTAACAACACTTACCACAACTATATCAATAATCAATAATAATAAAAGAGTTTGGCTAAGCTATATAAGTATATGACGACATATCTTTACAAGTTATATATTCAATTTCAAAGGTCAAATGACAACTTCAAACAGTTCACGCTGATCTTCTTCATGAGCACTTCGTTACATATATATATAAAAGTTTAAAATTTTCGAATTCATTTAGTATTAATTTAAGCAGTAAGAAATGAAGGTTTCTGCATGCATCTTAATGCATTATTTTTCTAAAAAATCTCCATTTTAATAAATCCTAAAAAAATAGTAAAATTTGGTCTCTAACACATTTTAATATGGAGATCATGATAAATGGTTGGAATTGACTGTTTTGATTTTGAAAACAGATATATGACTCATATTATAGTAACATAATTGAGATATTAAAATACAGAAAGAAGATGTAAAGAGAAAAGGTTTTAGTACCCAACATATTGTACCCCGTTTTTACCCAAAAGTTCGGATAAGTCTTCTTAACCGTTCTATAAATAATTTTCCTAATCTCTCACATTCTCTTTCCTTCCTCAGATCTATTTTTCTCTCGTACCCACACAAAACCAAAACCCTTCCTATATGGTGAACTCCCTTCTCTCATGTTGCTTTCTCTCCGGCGCCTCTGCCTCTTATCTCCATCCCTCCGCCTCTTCTCCACCTCTTCTTCTTCTCCACCTCTTCCTCACATCATGTGCGTCCTTTTGAGCCGCGTGAGCTCGAATGAGGCATGGATCCGTGCCTTTTCGAGGTGATCTTGGTTGGGAAGGTCGGCCAGGCGCCAATGCAGTGTCGCCTGAGAAGCGGTAAGCAGATCGTGCTCTTCTTTCTTGTAACCGGTGGAATCCTCAACAACTGCCGGCCGCTACCAAATAAGCGGCCAGAGGAGTACGAGCCACGATTTTACTGTATTTCATATTGCGGTTTATGGGATTCTATGAAGAGTTTTACATCTATTTTCAGGCAAAAGGTGTTTCACCCAAAGTTCTCAGTCAAACAAGTGGTGAGGTGTCCAATGACACTGGGAGGCAAAATTTGCAAGGTTTGGTATTTATTTTTTGTTTTAGTATTTATTTATAGTGCATTGAAAAGCTTTAGTGTAATAAGTTTGAAATTTCTTACTGAAATGGCTCATATCGTTATTTGATTATTGTCACTTGATCTATCAGGATTTATAGTGTCGATTAGCTAGTTTTACAATATCCATGTAGTAGTATTACAGTATGGATTTGATCAATTTCTTACTGAAATGGCAAAATTTCTTACTTGATCAGTTTAGATTTTAAAATGTCGATTTGTTATGTTTATAGTCTGAATCGGTTAGGGGTATAGTATTTACTTGATCAATTTCAAAAATATTTATTTATGGTTACAGTAAGATGAGAAACAATATGTTAGTGAAAAGTAAGATGGTTGGAACAGTTTGTTTTACATTATTAACCTTGTTTTTTTACAGTATTCATTTTGTTACTTTACAGTATCCATCATGTAGTTTTACAACATTCATCTTGTTGTTTTATAGTATGCAAATTTTGATTTTACAGTATTAACCGTATTGTTTTACAATATCCATCGTGTTGTTTTATAGTATCTATCTAGTTATTTAACAATATCCATCTTGTTGTTTTACAGAATATAGATGCGCTATGTGTACAATATGATAACCGGGAGACTCCAATTTCTTTCGGCCATGTAACTTTTTTTATTCTTTGTAAGTTTATGATGTAAAGTTTCTTTATTATATTATTGAAGTTTGATTTATTTTTACAATTTAATCTTGTTTATTTTTTTACATGAGGATATATCAAAAGAACGTCTTGTTCTAGTGAATCACTATATGGTTATGAAGTAGTAACAAATTTTCAAAAAATCTGTCATTTTATCTATTGTAATATTTGTGTGTTGAATAGTATACTTTTGTTGAACAGGCATATTTGTGTGTTGAATATTATTGTTTGTGTATGCTAGTGTTTTTGAACAGTTGTGTTTTGTTGAACAATGTGTTTCTGACTAGTGACATTTTATGTTTATGAAGTTATGTTTGTTGAACAATGTGTTTTATAGTATTCATGTTTTATAGTTTGTATCTGTTAGTTTTATTGTTTGCATATGTTAGTTTTACATTATTCATGTTTCATAGTTTGCCTGTTAGTTTTGTAGTCTGTATCTGTTATGTTTTACAGGAGAATATTGTAAAGTTCATGTTTCATTTCACTTTGCAATATTTATCTTATGTTTTACAGTATACATATGTTAGTTTTACAATATCCATATAGTTATTTTATAGGTGTATATATAAATATTAATATTTGCAAAAAAAAATTCAAAAAAAATTTCAAAATTTTAATTTCAAAAAAACAAATTTAATTTTGAAAAAAAAGAAAAATTAATTTTGTATTATTTCAGGTGTTATTTCAGAAGAACTACAAGTTTGAATAGTGGTTTTGTTTTGAAAACTTCTAGAAGTTGTCCCGGTGAAAGTACAACAAGTGGTCCCGGTGGAAGTACAGACAGTTTGGCAAGTTGTGCAAGTTGGAAACAGTTAACAACTAGCTCGGGACTACTTCCAAGAGTCGCTGATTGTTAAAACTTTGAATTATTATTATATATGATTTGCTATTGAGGTATAATATAGTATTCGCGCTAGTTAATTAAATGACAATTAATTTGAGTAAAAACTGGAAAGAAGTCGCTTCCATTTAAATGATATAAGTAGGCATATTCCTCTCCAATCAGCTAATTTCCACTAATGACTAATTAAAGTCTCTAATGCGAATGCGCGGCCGCCAAATAATCCAAGCTAGCCCTTAATCACGCTTGCATGTCTCCATGCTGAATCCGAGTCACGCTTAAGCTTAACTAACTACTCCCTCATTCTTTCACCAATTTCAACCAATTAATAAATAATTGTCTTCTAGCAGAGCACACATCGCAATCATTAATTATATATCCATACCATACGTGTGCATTCTGCCCCACAAAATTATTTTAAGCTAAATTGCATATGAATTGAAGGTATTATCTTATGATTATGCTATTACAATATTTAGTTCGAACGGAACTCTGCCATTAACTATCATTTTAAATTATAAAACATTATCAATATCCATAGTTAATTAATAACCTCGCTGTTCCTATATATCATAATTGGTTGATTTCGGTGGTATTCCAAAACCCATCTCTAATTAGTAAAATTTGAACTTCCTAGTTGCAAACAACTTGGTATAATTTAATGATTTGTACATGCCATGAATTATTTAAAAAAATTTAAAACACCAAGGTTAATATAGTCATTTGTCGTAAAGAGGCCATTTTTCCACGTGGGGCCCCCTCCAATATCATCCGATCTATTTAACCCCTTTGGGTTTGGGCTTTGTGGCAACTGGCAAAGCAAATTCTTCAACTCCTTTCCTTGTCTGTCCAATCCAAATCCAATCTTCTCTCCATCACCTATTTCTATTCCTATTCCTATTCCTGGCTTCCTGCTCATGGCCACCTCCACTTCTTCTTATTCCTACAACTACTCTAAGAAATGCAGCGGTGCCAGCAGAGGGATTCGCCGGAGATGCTACACAATGGTGAAGCAACAAAAGACGAGGTTTTACATACTCGGCCGGTGCATCACCATGCTTCTGTGCTGGCATGCTCATGATCTCTCCGATTAGTTATCTTATCTCGCTGCTTGTGAAAGAATCCAACACTTTTGTTTCTTTTGACGAAACAGAGAGCAGGGATCGGGATCGGGTCGGCTAAAGTTGGGCTATGCGAAAAGCTACTCCTGACACAACAATTGAGGCAAGAGATGAGATGATGAGAATTGAATATTTTCAAGGAAAATTGAGGCAAGAGCTAATGTCCAGGACTGGTAAAAGATGCTTAATCTAAAAAGTGGTGCTTTTGTAAAAAGATGCTTACAGAGCATATACTATGTTTGTTTCTCTCATTTTCTGGGTTCTGTTTTGGCATTTGTAAGTCACTATAAATGAGAATTGAAATAAATTATATAGTAATTTTGTAAGTTCACTTTAATTTACATTTCTTTTTCTTTCTATTCATCATCATCATCATCATACCCTTTTGTTACCTCGTATTCTATTGGTGCATAAAGCAATTTAAAATTTTAAATGCCAATAAAGAAATAGAGAATCTAATAACACAATTACAATTTTGTATTTGAACAAAGTTGAAAGGAATGAGTAGAGAAGTAGTTGTTAGGAATGGTAATTCAAGGCAAATTGTCACTAACACTGAACTAATAAAAAATATGTAGTGTCACCATGTTGTTTCTAATTGAAAGCAATACCTCATATTTATTAATTACCATTATTGTTATAAATAAATGATGTTTGAAAAAATTCAATGACCAATAAATTTCAGGATAAGATATGAAAAGATCAGATCTTTGAAGAGTGCACCACAAGGTACTTCTGAAAAGAAGTAGCAATAAATATAGGGATTGGAATTTCATTATCAATTTTGACGACCTTTATTTTAAAATTAATAAAATAAACTTCAGACGGATTCAATTCAATCAGTAAAAGAGAACTTTTACGGTGGCAATATTAATTTAGGAAGTATATATGGAGCAAAGCATCTCTCTAATCTCTTGATGGCATGCTAAATTTTGCCACCGGTTTCTTCTTTGATCTCCGCCTGTGCTCGCTTGTTGAGCTCCGTGCCAAATTGATCATATTTGTTTAAGTCATTTGATAAATCCATGATGACATCTGATCTTCCAGCTCCAAAAGGCCCATCAAAACTATAAATACATATTGTGTAGAACTAGGCCTATTAGTTTATTAGCTTTAATATAAAAGAGTATGCTTTAAATGGGCCAATAAGTCTATATTTATCCAATGGGCCTTCAGTTAACAGTTATATTTTAAATAAAACGAGCATATACATCGTCATAACGCGCAATATAACTGGAGTGTTTGGATATTGGTTTGTCTAGATGCCACAGTAAATCTCAGGATTAGTAAATTTGGTTGGGTCTGGCCCAATATATTTTTTTCATTAAATTTTAAATTTTCAAAATTATCCTAAAAGATAAACTTTATGTCCAGGAAGCATCCTAAAACCCCAGATCCTGATAAGGCTACTATTATATTTGGGCTTAAAATTAATTGGCCTGGCCCGTTTAAAACTATATTGTGAACATATAGATGCACACACCCGGGACCACGCATGAATAATTTAGAGATGGTGATGCATGCTCCTGCATGATCGATTGCTGATTTGCATGCATGTTACTACTATATGATTCTACAGATATCCATGATTAGTCATGCAATGATTTAAATATTTAATCAGGTAGGATAGGATAGGATAGGATATGCTACCAAGTACCAAGTGACACCAAGAACATGATTTAATAGAGATTAGTATTTTAAATGTTACAGCTCACACCATCCGACTTAATTAATTCTTTGCAAAGATTCCATGCATCCACTATTACAGCGCAATCATAATTTTATCTCAAGCTCATAATAAAAATGTCATATCAAGATTTACAGTGAATTTGTCAAACCATTAAATGGCCACCATGTCGATAAATCTCGTTAAACTTTTTTTAAAAATTAAAGATTTCTCAGAACTTGGTATAAGAAATTAAACTAACAAATGGCATATATTTAGCCGTAAATTAAGAGAAGTAATGAATGTAGAGGCAAGTTTTATAAATTAAATACGTATATATAAGCTAGAAGCCTATCTAGGAGCCGTAGAGGCTAGAAGCAACTTGCATCGATCTTGTACCGGTCATGTTACTCGATCGTCTCGTCTCAATCCCATAATTTGCGTTTGTCACCTTCCTAAGTAAATAGCAAGTAGCTCGGTAATTCTATTATTTCCTTTGACTACATTTTTAATCAATCAAACTTGATTAGGTAATTAAATTACTAGCAGCCAGCAATTCACTAACGCAATATTATTAAAAATCCTGCATGTCTATGTTTTTTTTTTATTTTACCAATTTATGCAGATTATTTAATTTGTTACGGTATTATCGATTGACGGTATTATAACCCGGTTAATTAAATAAATTCGTTAATCCTGTTGGCTACATAATTAATTATTCGCTGCTGAACAACTCACGAATCACGAAATCAGCCATCAATGGGAAAACTTAATATACAACATTAAATACAAGGTAAGAATCAGCCATCAATGTTTCCAACTATAATCATAGTTTTTAATAATTCAATGTTGTCGTTTTATAACGAAATCATCAATTGTGATTATTTCCACAGATATCTCCACAGATACTGGTCGTCTGGACCAGCTATAATTAATTAATTTTAAATATCAATAAAATCTGAATTTGTCAGAAGAAAAATTATTGGATATTGTTTTAAATATCAACCCTTTTGTTATATCAAGTTCCTTGCAAAAGATTCACTGATGCATGTTAGGTATATGTTTAATTACATTGACCGTAGGTGCAAGTTGTATTTTACAATTCCCATTTTAATTAACAGTTCCTATTGGTTAAGTAATTTTGCTCTTATAGTCCACAAAATCATGTGTACACCCTGTCAATTACTGCTAATCAATAGTTAATTACTCTCTGTGTGAAAATTCATTTCGAGGCAACTATTTCTAAAAAAAAAAAATTACCGCTCAAAAGATTCACTGTTGATTGCTGCCAATTAATAGTTAATTGAATTGAGGGTATATTTGGATGCAAGTTAGACTAGCTAGAATAGCGAAATTTAGAATTAGTGGATAAGAATAGAAAAAAAATAGTGATTTTCAAATTAGTGTAAAATTGGTACTATTCGGATTAGTAAAAATGTTATTTGAAATAGTGAATAACTATAAACTGAGAAAGAATAGTGTTAACAAGGTACTAATTAAGAGCAAAAATAGACAAGTGGAGTCTCAAATGAATTGTAATGACGTGGAGAGAGCAGAAGTGACGTCAACTTTGTCATTTCGGAATTATGTTGACGGAAATTCAAGAAGGAAATATTTTATTCTCTCCCTTCACACTTCTGAATAGTAGCTATTCTAATATTTAGAAATAATAGTTGTTCTAGCTATTTCAAATAGTAAAAGTATTATTTGACTGCACATTACTATTCTGAATAGTCCATATTCTTGAATAGTCCCTTATTAATTCTAGCTATTTTCGTTTCATCCAAACATGATTGACATGATGCGTAAGGAACTTAACATTATACAATATATACGTCTATTTGTCTCATTTTTGGTTGTCAATCAGTAGCTTGATGGTACTTATATTGTCTTTCTTTAGAAATGTTTTGCCTTCACATCATTATTCGTTACATACATTACACGCGTACAGCATAAAAATGGTTAACATGACACATCAAGTACTAAATCATTTTTTTGCTCTACCCGTCAAATGTTTCCAACTTTCTGTGCTCCTTATCAGATCAAATTTCGTCTTCTGTATTTTTTTTTTTAATAAAAAAAAAAGGTTCAGAAGACGAAATTAAAAAAAAAAAGAAGTTGGTTATTGGTTTGTAATATAATCTGACCATGACCGTTGAAGGTCCTTTCCTTGTCAGGTTGTTGGCCTTTCTTCCATCAATCAGACCTCATCTCTTCTTCTAACATCGCTTCAACGAAAATTAAACCTTTTCTCACTACCAAAACAAAACAAAACAAAAATTCAAACCAAACCTTTTCCAGTTTTCGTTGGTATGCTGCGACTACGCATGGCCATAAGCAGCAGATATTTTGTGGCGCACAGTTGTGTAATTCCATGTGGGTTGGATGACAAGGAATTTACATTTACATGCGCTATCTACAAGTATATATATGTATATATATATGAGAGTCATTGTTTTAAAACAAATTCATAGGATTGATTTACGTGTGCTTCCATATGGATTTGAATATTTTTCTACGGATAAGGTTTTAAATTTAGAAGCGAAATAAATACAATGACTGAACCTAATCCAAAGTGCCACATGAGAAATAGCACACAAGAACTGAACCTAATCCAAAGTGACCTGCAGTGGCCATTGACCTAAAAAAAGTGATTAGGAGAGTTCAACTAGCTCGCATGGTTACCAGTTACCACCCATTTAATGCATTAATACCAGTAAATTAAGCAAATGAGCACTGATGAAACGAGCTCTGGTCGCCTACTCCGTGGCAGTTACTATTTCTATTCCTATATATATGTAGCAACAAATTGCATATTCATTGGCTTTGATGCATGATTTGTAAATTTGACTTGAAAGTTACTCAAATTGTTCATTTTCATTATAGAATTTCAACTTGCAAGTCAATACTCCAACTTACATTTTTAATGGGGGGCTCCAGTGGATTGGAGGTCGCTAGAATGATATATATTTGGCACTTTTGGTTTAAATTAAATTTATTATTAATTGTTGTTATTTCTATACCGTTAGTTAAAATTAATTGTCGTAATCATTGTAGTTTATATGTAACATTAAAAAGTACGGTTTAATTATATATATATATATATATATATATATATGCTTGACGCATGCAATACCTTCCCTTAATTTCCCTTGAGAAAATGAGAAGGGACTAAGAATATGTAGTAGATGGTGGCCTCCCACCAAGAATAATCAAACAATATAATATATATAATAACAAACAAAGCTAGAACATAGATAATACAATGGAATCATTAACAACCATGCATTACAAGCCTGCAATAATGCCAACCGCTAACTAGCTGACTGGCTCTTGCAAGCTGGCAAATTACAAAAGATGTACATTTCCTCCTGTATATAATAACTAGCCCCAAAAAAAATATATATATCAAGTCATACTTATTTTTCATTTCTTTATTCAAGGACTTTTGCCCACCATTATCACACCTCAATATTGAACACCTCCAAAAGACATATTCAAAATAAAAAGAAAAAATAAATTAATTCGATATAATTATCTAACTGTCCAAGGTCATCAGGCCTTCATGGAAGCCGGTGACACTGTCGGCGGTCACGCATTGGGTGATCAAGCGGGCACCTGGCTTGTGGGCCCATGGCTTGACAAGTATGCATGTCGCGATGTAATCTAAGTTCGTTAGAGGGACCACGTGTGCCGGTGGGCCCCATCCGTAGTCCACCTCGGCAAACCCTAGCCTCGTCCAGTCGGAAACAAGCAACGTGTTGTAGTCTGATGTGATCTGATAAGGATCTACCTTGAGGTCTCCCTTGCCCCATTTCGCGAATTCAAGGGGCAGCCTCTTCTTACCGTCTTTGATCATCTTCACAATCTCCACAATTGAGGAATTTGCAACCCTCTCGCTATCGGCCGAAACCTTCATAATATAGTAACAATTCCCGTAAAAACCGCCACTGGCCGGGAGTTTATGGTGCAACAAGGGCCGGGCATTCATGGCAAATGCAAGGTGCACGACCGAACCGGGTGCAAAATTGATTGCGCGAGTCCTGCTCTTCCATGCCTTGGCAATCAACACGTCGAATGCAGAGCACCGCTGGCCAGTTTGCTCCATATACTGGTTCTTGAAATGGTTAATATAATCGACCGAGATGTCGATTGCCAGGTATTGGAGATGGGTGTTTGTTGGTTTCGGTAAATGACCGATGGGTGCGCGTATAGGGTTGGGTATGACCTCGCGGCGCCACTCGGCCTCAATGGTTGGCCTGTCTTGGCCCCTGGCGATTTCTCCTATAGCGGTCATGAGCTGTGCTGCGCCGGGCCCATCTGCTACGGCATGGCAGAACCGGAAACCGACCACAAACCCGCCACATGTAAATCGTGTCACCTGTTCCGAAGAAAGATATGGCACATTAATATGATTATTACACAATTTCTTTTCTTGGCTCTGCAAAAATGTTTCTATCAAGGCAAAATTCTTACAATTCATACAACTAATTTGTTTCAAAATTCATATGGATGGAGCTCCCAAATGCGAAAAATAAGTTCTCTAGCTCCGATTCTTTTCTTTGCAACGAAGGATTAAATAAAAGGATACCCAATGCTAAGAAAAGAAGACATAGCAATGAGAAAGAATAATTTCATTAATTACCTGGACCAAAAGGATGAATTTATCTTCTTCAAATGGATCCAATTTAGGCCTTGGGTGAGGCAACAACTCATCTTTTGATATCATCAATGGATACTCCAAATAATCCACATCCTCTAAGGAACAACTCGTGTTCGCCTCGATAAACCACACGCCTTGCCCTTCGCATGACACTTGCAACTCCCCGTCAATTGACTTAGCCAGACGACCGGCCAATGGGTAGTAGTGCACCAAAGCCTCGGCTAAGGCGCGCTTTATGGTCTTCACCGGATCCTTTTGCATCCCTTGAACCGGCTTGAACACGTGCAATGATTCGATCAATGCCATTTGGGTCGGGTACCGGTCGAGCCAGGAGAGGCGCAATGGTCCGGTGGGTGTCGGCCCGGCCGGTGCGACTAGGGTTTGCGAAAGCCTGTCCACGGTGGCTTTAGGTGCCATAGTGTCAGGCTTGGAAGGGTTGGGGTTTGGTTAATTTGTTAATCAAGAGAGAGGTGTGACAGTTTGTGATGAGAGAGGAAGGGGTGTCAATGGGGGCTTTTATAGTGTTGATCGATTAGTGTTTGGTTTCAACAAGAACTTCTTTTAAGGTTTCCCAGTCATCTCAAGTTCGGATCGACTTGAATTTAATAACAAACTGAATAAATTGAATCCCTTAGACGACCTAAAGAAAAAGAAAAAAGAAAAGGAAAAGTGTAAAGATATTGTCAATTGGATTCCTTTGCATCAATATCCGTGCTATGTGTATTGGTTATGCGGCATCATTGAGCCTTTAAAGATACTTCTCCACCTTGTCAACTAGACTAAATACTATTTCTATATATCCTCTTAAGCGCTTCATTACTGGATTTATACAGTGACATTGGTGAGGCATAATACACATGCAATTTTTTTTATTTTTCACTAAAATAATGAACTTGTACGGCATTAAACAGTACTAATTAAATTGCTAATTAAATCGTAAAATTCGGAATTTTATCTTTAAAGGCTCAATGATGCCTTTAAAGATAAATTCAACAATTTTAGGGATGAATTCAACAATTAATTGAAGTTTGTTTGTATATACCTGATCTCATCACAAACAAAGGGGATTAGAAGCCGTTGTTTTCTGCTAGATATATTCATTTGTGATTCCAAATTAATGTTGAACTTTTGCTAAATCATATCTGAATTTGATAGTTGTATTTAAAATAATTAATGTGGAACAAATATGGTGGGTGCTTTTGGTTTTTTTTTTTTTGTTTTGTTTTTTTTATGTTTTTAAACCAACTACACTACCTCATTGTATGCATTAGTTATTACCTATGTCAGAATCCATAGAACATGCTGAAGTAGGATGATTATTAATAACCATATAAAATAAGCAATGTAAGTTCAATGATATTTAAATTTGTTATGAACCCATACAGTGACACTTAGTCTCACCGCCTACATTGTATGCATTTAGTTCACTGGGCTTTATTTGGACTACTATCATGCAAATAAAAAAAAAAAGTTAGATATTGATGTCTATCAAACATAACAATTAGTAGAATGACAAAAATACATGAATATTGAGTAAAATAGCAAATCGTAAACCCTAAATTTTGATCCGTTAGATCAAATCGTAAAATCCGTTAGATTAAGGATGTACCAATTATGTAAATTATGCATCTAAGGAACATAAAATTAAGACACAGAAGAAACAAGCAATAATGAATGGAGCAAAAACATCACAAGAGAACATTTAAGTAGAAACTAAATTGTTCATAAATTCAGAAAATTTAAAAGTGTTGTGTTAATAACAAACTTTGTTGTTGTGTCAACATCGATCAGAATCCACCACATAGAAATATATTTGTCAATTTTGTTGAAAACTCGATCTTCTAAAAAATTAACACAATTCTTTAGAAAATTATCAATTAATACACCATGTATTTCAACTAATACTTTTCCTTTTATACATACAACTTTATCCCAAAAAATAAATAAACTTCTCTTCTTTCAATATCCAAAAGAAAAGCTTTTTAGTGGGTGTGCATTTAACAAATTAAAGCAAGTCAATTCTGTCATGTGTTGCTTCCAAACAAGCGAACTTGGCATGAAATAGGAATGGGGCCGGGCCATAGAGAGAGGGAGAGAGAGCATGCAGCAACACAATATAAATTAAGATTGAATTGTGCCAAGTACGAACTTAATTCCTTGCAAGAAATGGGAATGTGAAACTTAGGAACTTTGGATATGATATGTCAGCTGATACGATAAAAGCTGAGGATATATATTTGATTCAATGTACCGGGTCCCGGTTTGTTATTTTTGGGTGGAGACCTATCACTCTATCAGATAGATAGATATTTAAGTGGTGTATATCCGGCTGCGCACTAAGCAACAAAAAGTGAAGGAGCCATTACCCAACCAACCCATGTCCAACTATTACATATTTCAATTTATTTTTGGTTTCGTTACGAGCCCAAGAATATACTTCTCTCCATTCACCAAGAAAGGGAGATGACCTTGTTGAAAATTAAAAGCGGAAACATATATACCCGACTCCATGAGTTTCTTTGGCATAAGAGCAACATCACCAATTCGGTTCTTTCATAATATGAAGATTCTTTAGAGAATCTCGTTTTTTTCTGCTTTCTTCAGAGATCTCTCACTCCTATTCAATGGGATAAAATAAAAAAGTGATTTCAGATGTTTTGCATTCTTATGGACCAAATTGTAATATATATCCCTTGACTGTCTAAATTGATCACAATTACAATTCAGTTCATAATTACATTTTAGACATTGAAGGTTCACACTTTATCTGACACATTAATATTTAATAAATTATAAACCGTAAATAATTATTTTTATTGAACATAAAATTGATAGTATACAATACAGAATTAGTTTACATATTACTTCAACGTTGAATTAATGATTCAACCGTCCTAACACTTTGCTATGTACTTTTTCTTTTTGCTTTTTGTCTTTTGCTATATATATATATATATATATATATATTTTTTTTTTTTTTTTTGCTTTTTGACTCGGATAATTATTTAGCAAGCAATACAATATAATTTCTGGCACAATTGGGTATTAAAAAAATATATATGTTTTTTTTTTATTGAGCGGATAATCTCTTTTTATTTATTTCATATATTGCACAAAAATTTTGTCACAGAAATGGTTTGAAAGGGAGGCCGGAAAAAAGTGTATAGTTCTTTTTTCTCTTTAATTTGAATGTTATTGTGATATTTAAATGCGTCTTGATGTGTCTTTATGTGAATTCCTTGTTATTTGTTTCAATCTTGTACGGTACAAGTTATGTGCAACAGCTATATCCAAGTATTGGAATAGTTGAAAACACACCCGGCATATGAAAAATTTTACAATCTCGGTCAATCTATGAAAGTTTCATATAATAGATCAAAGATCATTGTGAAAATCCAAATGTTCACACATCGATCTTAATCTCAGTCGATTATAATGTATGTGTTATAATAATAATTGAAAAGGCAGGGTGTGACGACATATTCATGCCATAGAGTAGTTAAGTCTCCATTGTACGAAACTGGAGCAGAATAAATATGAAATGAAATGAAATGAAATGAAATGAAAACAAAAGAGGATCAGGTGAACTGTGAGCACCGTGAGCTCGTTTGTGTGAATAAATTTTGTGTTTGGTGAGTCTGACTTGTAAATTGGACCCACGTCACCAACTCTTTACTAACCCAATTTCTCAATTTTTGACCCGTTTGGATCCTCTCCAATCCGAATCTATTCAATGGTCAAATGAGTCGGATATGAGTCTAGTTTTCACCAACTCTTTACTAGTGCATACCACTGATACCAGTACACAAATTAGCTCATACCCGTACATATATCAGTACAACTGGACACTATTTAACAAAATTAAGCAAGAAAAAAAACAGAAAAATAGACTTAGTACATGTCTCAGAAAAAATAAGTGAGATAGTGATGTCGTGCTTCAATTGCGAGGTGGTGAGCCTTCAATTTTTTGAGCTTAGATTAATAGGTGTTGCTATAGTGAGCCTTCAATTTTTCGTACCTTTAACACAAGTAGAATGGTGAAAATCAAAACAAGACAGGAATATTCAGATGTGAAATTTTCGTGTTCATTTTGTCTTTTTTTTCCTTTTTTTATTCTAAAAAGAAATAACAAATAAAATGGAGAAGAAAATACAGAAGAGAAAAAAAAACACAGAAAAGAGGGATGATAAAGACAGACAAAAAAAAAGAATAAGAAAAAAGAAAGACAGAGAGACAGGAGAGGAAAAAAAGGAGAAAAGAGAGGTCAGAAAATAAGAAGAAGAAGAAGAAAAGAAGCGACATTTTTTTATAATAGTAGTATGAACCACCTGTTTTATTAGAAACGGGAATGTCTTACAAATGTGACATATAGTCAAAGTACAAAATTTGAACTAATTACTGAACAAAAGATCCTCAAATTGTGAAGCAACAAAAGGGATATCTAAATCACAAAATCATAAGGCTAATAAGCAAGGTTGCAAGGCAATATCATACAAACCAATAATAACAAAACAAAGTATGTATAAAAGTCTTAAGAAGTAGCAGAGGAACCGGTGTGGGCAGGAGGATCAAACGAGGGAAGTGAGGCGGCATCTATGACATCATATGTTGCACGATCTCTGAGGTAATCAGAAAGGTTGACTCCTCTAACCCATAGCATGGTTCTTCCTCGGAGTCCCAGCTGCTGTTTTTCTCTTCCGGGGTATCTGTATCCGAAAGGATGATAACACTGCATGTCTGAGACAAAGTTGAAACATCTATAGGTAAAACTAAAATTAATTTAAAGAAAAAATCGCCTAAATTTGACTTGCACCAATAAAAAGTTAAAGAAATGATTTGGAAGCCTAAGGAGGCCAAAGAGGATATCACAACATCATTAAAGCATACTTTATTACAAGCTAACCAAACAATCCAAATAGTAGCTGCTCTATTAATTCTATTAAAAGACTATCATTAAGAGGCATCCAAGCATCCAATAACCACAGATCAGTTATATGTTCACAGTTAAATACAAAGTTATTATGGTTTGCAATCCAAGACCAAAGAGATGAAATAACATGACAGGTAATAAAAAGATGATCAATTGTTTCAACTGAATCACATAAATGGCAGGATTAGTCACCAGTCCAACCCCTCTTGGCCAAGTTATCCTTGGTTAAGATTTTATCCTCTTTGACCAACCACATAAAAACCTTAATCCTAAGGGGTATTTTTATTTTCCAAAGAGTTAGTATATGTTTGATCCTTAATTCCTCCAAATTCCAACCATTGGTACAAAGAATGGACAGTAAACTGGTCAGAAAAATGCCATCTCCAATATATTCTATCACCAATATTAAAATAAGAAACATGTACCTTATTTACGGAAAGACAGAGACAAAAGGCTACATGAGGGGCGGAGTGGAGGAGTGGTGAAGCAGAGCAATGGACAAGTAGAGAAGTGGAGCGCCATGTGCGGAAGAGAGGCCAAACCTTAGGCAAAACTTTCTTCATAAGTGACTCTCAAAACGGCAACGTAGTGTTGAACCGCTATGGTCCATCCGATAATTAAGAAGAAAGAAGATGAATTTAGTTAATAGTAGTCAAGGTATACTACATAATAATTAAAATTAATTTTTTTTTTTTTGAAAAAGTGGATAACCACCTGTTTTATTAGAAACAAAGTTGTTCATACAAAAGAGAGAGCTACAAGTCCATAGAAATCATAATAGAATATGCCTAACCATAACTAATACAAGTCCATAGAAAACAGAATAGAACAAAATAGAACATAATAGAATATAAGCCTAACCACAAAACAACAACAATAGACTAAACAGAAGTAGCAGAACTATCAATAGAAGAAGATCTTGTAACAATAGTAGGTGACTCGGTAGAAGAAGAGAGAGGGACAAGAACACCTTGATTGCCTATATTTTGAAAAACAACATCAATATCATCAATTTCAGCTCGGATTTGAAGATATTCTGACAATTCAGACCCTTCTAAACCAAGACGGGCTGTTCTGTGTCCTCTGAATTCGACGGGCTGTTCTGAGTATCTCAATCCGAGCTGATTATCAAGGGACCTGCCTGATGCAAAGAGGAAACATCCATAAGTAAAATTAATGTTAATTTAAAAAAAAAAATGTATCATCTAATTTAACCTTACACCAAAAAGAAGTTAGAGCAATAATATGAAGATCTAAAGAAGAGCTAGAAGGGATAGCAGTATGTTGAAAGCAAACTTTGTTTCTTGCTAACCAAATAACCCAAATGGTAGCAGCTCTAATCATTTCAATAAGAAATTTATTTTTTAATGGAATTCAAGCATCTAATTGTTATAAGTCAGAAATAAAGGTACAATTAAAAGTAAAAGAATTATGTAGAGCCATCCAAGATCATAATGAGTTGCATAGATAAATAAAAAATAATTAGTAAATAAGCAATAAAAATAATTTGACTTGAGTGGAATCAGATCCGGTCAAGTGGGGTCAGAAAAGAACAATAAATAAAAATATCAACCCGACTCATACTCATTGACTGAGTACTCCTCTAAACTAAATCCCAAATAGAGAGTTATATTTATAATTCTTTAGTGCTAAGGGTACATTGAAGAAAAAAGGCCAAATTTCTGGTGAATAAAATAGGATGCGGATCCTCTCAGTTGTTCGGATTTTATTGGCTCCTCGCGTATGATATATCTGAACAATTTATTTATTTTAGATCAAACAAATTAATAGTTTCGGTCAGGACAGACGAACATGGGGCAAATATATATATCATCAGAGTTGATCTAGATCGTCCAATTTAAAATGAACTGTCCATTTTGAAATAGAAAGTCCATATAGTGAGAATCCGTATTCTGGATCTATATTTAATTTTTAAAGTTTAAACAGTTGATTCGAACTGCTCAACATAATTTTCATATGAGTGTGTACTTGGAGACTAAATTTTATATATTCTTTAGAAAATCACTAAATTTATAGATTCCGGAAATAAAAAAATAGTGATTTTTATCTATCCAGAATATTAAAAAGAATTTAAAAATATAAAATTTTACTTCAAAGTATATTTTTATATGGAGATCACATTGAACAATTCAAATTTATTATTTAAATATTTAAAAATTAAAAATATAAATTCATAGTAAGAATTAAGTTGCACTGTATATAGAGTATTGTACCTCACTCATTTTTTTAAACACACTCATGAAATCTGTTGAAGCGAAGAGGAGGTGAGGAGGCCGTTAAGTAAAATATATAAATAAATGTGCGCAGTCTCAGTTTGTTTGTGAGTCAATGTATTAGAAAAAAAAGAAGACTTTCCTTTTTCTTACCGAACTCGAAGACAATTAATGCTGTAACTAATTAAAGGCAATCTTTTATTTCCAAATGAGAATAATTAAAGAGCCTCTTGTAAAATTAATTTGGTCAAATATAATTATCGTATACTGTCTATATATGAATTGGCGCTGAGAAGAGTGCAAATTAGTTAGGTCAAAGGTTGATGACTGGGATCCACGTGGATATGGATGGTGCCAATGTGCTTTGTAATTTGTACCATGAATCCATGATTTACATGTTTCGGTTTGCAATTTCTAGGCTGGGCAGCGGGCAGCGGGCAGCGGGCAGCTTCACCTTCCTCTCTCGCATATAGTCGCATTCGCATACCGTGGGAATGTGGGATTCACGTTTGCGAGACTTTCACAAGGAAATTTAATTCAATGTTGAAAGTGAGGCCTGACCATGAACAGCTCAACAGCTCAACAGCAAGATGTGAATCAATTCCACGCCAAGGCCAAACTACTTTTTACTTTTCATCTTTTCTATTTATCACATTTTGGTGCTTGCCAAGGCCAAACTCTACTATATATCACCTTTTTTGGGTTGGGTGCACTTAATTTCAGAATTTTTAAGGGAATTAATTAATTCATTCATTCATATTGCAAAATCATGTATGAAATGTCAATAATACAGTAATTAATCCTTCGTCTTATGCCAAAAATTCAATTATTTAGTCCACAAACAAATATTGTACCAACTATATATTTAGTGTGCCTGTCAAATAAGAACACATCATCAGAGGTATACCCGGCCCCACCCTATCAAATAAGAACACATCATCAGAGGTGGCCAATCGAATTGGACAGCTCGTGTCTTTAATTTTTATGAAGGTCTTTGATCTGGACCTCTCATAAAAATCGACCTGAATCATTCAATCAGATCGGATGATCGATCCACATTTAATAGGAAACCTGCATGCTATCTACATGTGATGTGATTAGTAAATTCTATGATTTCTCATCCTCCTACAATTAATATATATATATATCTGGTACAAAATAGATAAGAGAGTCTGAGTTGACTCATCAACAAATTGCTTTGCCACTTCGTACTCTTTACGGAACAAAGCTACCATGTGTTGTACACGTTAACAGAGTTTGGTGGTGAGCACAATTCTAAAAAATTTACTGAATTAATTTCAAACGACGAATCTAAATCATTCAATCCATCTACTTCACGAGTGATTTTGTGTACATGTAAAATTTTAAAATTTTTCAATTCATTTTGTACAAAGTCAAGCGGTCAAAATAATGATGAAAAATAAATGTATAAAATAATTTATAAAAAATTCATATTTTTACTGCTTGACTTTGTACTAAATGAATTCGAAATTTTCAAAATTTTACATGTACACATGTGCATCACTCATGAAGTATATGAGTTTCAACGGTTTGATTTGTCGTTTGAAGTCAATCCAATAGATTTTTGAAATTGTGCTCACCAAATTATTATTTTTTGTTCAATACTATCAATTAAATGTCTTGACTTTGACACATATATTTTCCAAATATATAGACAGACATATAACTTTCTAATCTAATTCTACACAATTTTTATTATTATTTGAAAACGCATCAAGATATTAAATTTCGACCCACTGAAAAATATAATTATCTGATGAAAACGAATATGAATGAAGTTTATAATTAACTTGTATTGCATTCTTCAATAAGCCATAGCATATATGATTGCTGTGAATTTGGCAAATATTAACTGTAATGATATATATATAGCTTCCCTTCGAGCAATAAATTAAGGTCTTATCTGTTAGTTAGTTAGTTAGTTAGAGATGTTGCAATGAAACGAATACGGTTACGTTAACACCATCATGTTTAAAATTTTCGAATTCATTTTGTACAAAATCAAGCGGTCAATTTCAATTGTGGGCCGAGTATTTTAATATTCATATTGTAATTATCATGTGAATGTTTACGATTGACTTGCAAGTCATTATTTACAACTGACTTGAAATTGAAATTGAAATTGAAATTGAAATTGAAATTCCGGTCTTTCTCTAGCTAGTTAATAATTAACTAAATTGTCTCACCATTAAGATCTAAGGGCATTTACTCACCTCATTTTATTGGCCCTCTAAATCGTTGGTTATTGTCACTTGGCCACTTGTCATAATTATTGTTTAAATGGATTAATGACCTTAAATCATTGTCATGTAATTAATTCAATCAGTAGTAGTTTTTAGATGTATTAAAAATATATACAACCGCTTTAATATATCAAAATAAGCTACCTCCTGTTGTCGTGCATGTTGACTATATATATATATATGTTATTATATTCATCTTAATTAATTAGCTTCACCAAGTATCTCTGCATTTTTTTTTCTTCACCAAATTAATGGTATGTTTTTTAGAAACCAAAATCAAATTATTGAAAACAAAATATTTGGATTGTCATTTTTTATGATAAATGGATAGAACCGATCCCGTTTAGGAATGATTTTACATCACCGGCTATACGGTATGGAAAATTAATGGTATCGAATTATTGGCTCGGTTTCATTAGTCTGACCTCAATGGGATCAAATCATTAGTTCTATTTCATTGATTTGTCAATGAGCAGGGGCGGACGCAGAATTTCTGTTAGGGAGGAGCATGAATATGTTAAAATAATTAATCGGGTTCAAACCCATTAACTAATCGGGTATTAGATAAAAAAAATCAACATAATAAGAAACAAACAAAATAGTTAGTCTTACATAATAAAAAAAACAACAAATTTGGTCTGGATACGTAAATTTCTACAAAAACAACAAAGTTTTTCATTAACAGTGCTTTTGGACTGGTTTGGTGGGCTTTCCAGTACAGAGAGGGGCAAAACAATTTCCAAAGAAGGGCAAAGTGGTACTGGATCCGTATTTTTCTACTTAATTTCAAAATTCAGGAAGGGGCAGCTGCCCCCCTCTGGCTGTGTGTGGGTCCGCCCCTATCAATGGGTACGGTACGGATCGGGTGGAGGCATTTTCATACCCATACCTATTAAAATTGACTTATCCATACCCTACTTATACACATTAAAAATTAACATTACCCTACCCTTATCTGTTAATATTATCAGGTAACGAAACGGTTGCGGATGAAAAACGGATAATACTAATATAATAATTAGTTTTATTATATTTTACAAATTAATATAAAAAACTCATTTATTTCACACATATGTAATTACATTTATAATAAAAAAAATAGATATACAATCAATTCAACTAAATTAACAGCTTATCAAATACGATACGAATAAGAATAAATAGCTAAAAAAATACCATTAACACCCCTACTGCAGATATGTTTTCTCCGTGTTTGAATTTTTATGGAAACGACCAGTGACTACTGAGTACTCGTGTCAAATAGTCAACATGTTTGGTCATTGACTCAATGTATGCCTGTATGCATATGGACTATGGACTACGGTGATTGGTATTTGTTTCCTCACATGCACACTGCACTGCACACCCCAACACAAAGAGGAGATCATAATGGGGAGTCTGTGCGCATGTCCAAATTTTTTTTTAGAAACCAAAATCAAATTATTGAAAACAAAATATTTGGATTAATAATTTTTTGTCTGATCTCAATGAGATCAAATCATTAGTTCTGTTTTATTGATTTCTATCTCAACTGTAAATTAATTTATATACTAAATTCAAAGTTGTTATTGGATTAACTTATACACTGATTCATATATCAATTAATTTTTCAGATTTTTTGTAGCCAAGAAACGTTATAACTTCCGAAAATTACTAAACTGAACTATTAATTCGGTCTCATCAGATTTCCAATGAGACTGAATTATTGATTCAGTTCTATATATGAAATGAAATAGCAAAAAAAAAAAAACAATCTTTCTTATTTTGGATATTAATTTTTTATTTGTAAAAATAAAAAAATAAAAAAAAAAGTTGTGCATGTGAAGCGTGTCGTGTGTGTATGTAAAGGTGGAAATAGCTTTAGGGTACTAGTCGTGATTTGAACCGTACAGCTGTGAGTGGAGTACGACTTGATCCTAACACACCCAACGACCCAACACTTTTACTGTTAGGTTTCAGTCAATATAATAACGATTATCTGGCACTTTTCTGAAACCTTTTTTTGCAGGGTAGCGGGTCATCTTCAAGAAAATTGCTCTTTAAGAATAATTCATAATATCCAAGTTCCTAAGCTAATTGCAAAAATACTATATATTTTTGTTGAATAATTCAGAGAGTTGCATGGAAGTTTTGGCTAAATGAAAACGATCCAGCGGGATAGAAATAGAATATTAGAAATTTAGAATGGGCCAACGTTGGTTATTCGTGACACGGTTTGTTATTCAGTGAAGGACACAGAAAATTATAGTAAAAACTTTTGTCAAAGCGACAGCCGACAAGAGAGAGACTGAAATGACTTCCCAAACGGTGTTTTCCCAATTCTATCACCTCACACGATCCCCGCAACATCACCACAAAAAGGGTAAATTTTTTACTGTTCAATATGAAATTAATAGCGACTATCATCAAGTTATATCCTAATAATTTAGAGCCCTTCAATATCGCAATTATTTACGCTTGGTCCATGTTCATTTATAGCAGAGTTGTGATCCGATTTTTTTATGAATTGGAAAATAAAAAAATTAAATACCAACGATGGAGAACGAATTGTGAAATCTCGAAATATAGTAAAAATGTTATTGTTTATAACGTCCAATGGACATTATGATCCATAACGTCTAGCTAATTTCTCAGTCCAAACCAGTTCGCTAATGAACCAAATAGAACACAAAAAATTTCAGGACATTATAGTCTGTGACGTCCATAAAATCATGTTAAAAAATGCAAATATATTTGGCAGTTATGGACGCAGTCCGGACCTATTGTTTTAGCTAAAATCTTGTGTTTTGCATGTGCACCTTTAATATAAAAAATAATAGATAAAAATTCACACCATCATCTGATCAACACAAAAATCTGAATCATTCAACGGTCACAGATTTCTGTTATTATTTTTAATTGTGCTGATTGCGGTTACCATATCAATTATGATTATAGTAATCAATATAGTAATATTGGCTCATTGGTTTGTTTCTTTATTTATTGAATAGAAAACTGTTATTTTTAGGAAGATGTGAAAACTAAATAATATTCATAAAATATGAATATGTCCCGAAATTTTTATTAATACCCTAGAAAAAAATACCAAATATGCCGCTCACTCAGAACTGAATTTTTTTTTAAAGACACTCTAACCGCCCGTACGTTGGAGCGGTTTGATTTTGATACTGATCGCTCCATATTGGAGCGGTCTGCTACCTGAACCAAACCGCTCCACATTGGATTGTCATAACCTGTATTTTTTTTAGAAGTTCCAACTCCGGATTGATGCGGAACTCTCCTGGAATATAAGTCTATTACCGGAATATTCCTCGACTCAAATTGATTGTAAACACTCCTTCATAACCCCTCATCTGTTATAGGATACCTAACAAAGAAATGTCTATTACCCCCCCCCCCCCTATGTGTCAGTCGGGTACACAAGTCTAAGTCATACTGGTTAGGGTTTACATCAGTTTTTTCGTATACTATTTGCTTAAGTTCCAGAAATATTGTATTTTCATTAACCTCGAAGCCATAGGCTGCATTTTTCGTGTACTGTGCTCCCTCCACACCCCGGGTTATCTTCCCGCCAGCCCGGCCTTGACCCAGGGTAGCTAGGGCAATGGCCCCGGGCCTCGAAATCCAACAGGGCCCTCCAAAAAAAAATTGTATATGTTAAAAACGACAAACAAAAGTCAATAATTTTATAGGGCCGAAAATAAAACTCCGTTTCTTCTTTGTGAAACGACAAACGAAGCAAGAAAAAATTAATAAACCTAATTCCGCCGACCGCCGTTTCTTCTCTGTAAATCAACAAATGAGGGAAGAAAGAAATTAAGAAACCTAGCTCTTCTCACGAGTCACGATCTCGTTCTGCGACAGCGAGTGTGAGGCGGAGACGGAAGCGGCGTTTGGTTAGGGCGAGGCCGACGCATCGATGCGGCCTCTGGATTGGACTGCCGGCGGCTTAGCGCTACGTCTGCCTCATTACCTAGGTTCTATCATTCTATTACTTTATTTTATTTTTAATTTAAAACAATATTTCTTAGAAAACATAAAGAGAGGGAGAAGAAAAACTAAAACCTTAAAAATGTTCTATTCAAAAGCTTTGGAAGAAAATTAAGCCACAAAATGAGTTTTGGAAAACCAAGTTGAAAGTGAGGTGCATGAAGAAACAAGAAATGTATCTGAAACCAAAATGAGGTAAATCAAGAAACAACAAATATGTCTGAAAATAAAAATGAGATAAATGAAGAAATAACAAATGTGTTTGAAAATGAGACTAGTGAAAATAATAAAGAAATTAATCATGTGTCTGAGTGCTTAGATTCTTCGTTATCTATAAATATATATGATCTTATAGTGTATGATGGTTTATATTCAAAACTCAGAAATTTGCTTGTTGAGAATGGTCATATTAGATATTCAAATATTAATTTTTTTCTAAAGATAAATATAATAGGGGGATCTCCACATATTATTATGATAAAAAAATTGTACATAAAGAGTCCAAATTTTTCTTCCGCCCCGGACCTCAAAATCTTCAGGACCGGCCCTGCTTCCCGCCTACATACAATGCAATCAGCATTTTTTCTTAAGCAAATTACATTAGCCAATAAATATTTATCAGTTATATATTAATTAAAAAATGAATTAAAAAAAATTACCTGCAATCTCCCAAAAAAATCACCTTTCTCTTCTTCCTCTTTCTCTTTTTCCTCAGTTAAAATAAATTGTGAGTGGGCAAGAGAGAGAAAACTGACTTTTATAAAGTTTTTATAGCAGACTGCTCCTGTGTGAAGCGGTTTAGTTTAGGTAGCAGACCGCCCCAACGTGGGGCGGTTAGAGTTTAAAAAAAAAAAAAAAAAGTCTGGGGGCATATTTGCTATATTTTTTATTTAGAGTATTAATAAAAATTTCGGTGAATATGTCTACACCTATCTATGTTTCAAACGAATCAGAATTGAATAAAATTAGAAACTTAGCTATAAATAAAATAATAAGCCTGGACGTTATGGTTCAAAACGGCTCAAAAAAAATCTTCCGCACGGTTTCTAGACGTTATGAATCATAACGTCCTAATTCTTTTCGTTCTGTTTAGTTAATTAGCAGATTAACTGAATGTTATAAACCATTCAATAACGTCCTAATTCTTTTCGTTCTGTTTAGTTAATTAGCAGATTAACTGAATGTTATAAACCATAACGTCCACTTGACGTTATAAACGATAAAATTTTTCCTATATTCGAAAATTTTATGAATTCGTTCTCCATTGTCGTTATTTATTTTTATTTTCTATTAATAAAGAAATCGGGAGTTGTGATACCATTATAACTTACAAAAGTCACAAGTTCACAACTGCCATGTGAAAACACTGTATCTAGTTTCTTTTTTTTAATTCATAAGATAGTTCATATTATATAGTACCTTTTTTTTCTCTGGAACTCATATTATAAATAGTTGTTTTCTCAGTTAATGCTTGAATGTATATTCTTTTGTTTGCATTACGCTATGTCAAAGGATTATTCTATCACTGTTTATGACTTTATGACTAACCTCAGAACTTTCCTATTTTGAAAAAGAGATGCTACCAAACAGCTTAGGTCATGCTGACGTGTCACGTGTAGTTTGTTATCAAATAAAGAATTGTGAAAGCAACAAATTAGGCACATTTAATTTATAAAGATATAAAAGTAGATATTATGAACATTGAAAGTCCTATTTCATTTCAAAAAATGCTGATGCCGTACAGCTAGGGACAGAAAGAGGATAAGCCGAAATTTTTATTGTTACCATAAGAAAAAACTCAAATTAAATCGTTACCACTATGTCGGGGCTCTTATCAATTCTACCACCCTCGCTAATCCAGTTCGCGCACCAAATAGGCTGGTGCGCGGACTGAGTTGGCGCACCAGGCTGGTGCGCTGACTGGGTTGGCGCACCAACCTCTTCTGTCTATTAAGGCACCAACTCAGTATACTGTGCTCATTCCATTCGACCCAAGGCAGCAGGCAGCAAAGAACATTCTCGCAAAGACCAAAGAGTAAGTTTTTTTCACTCTAGTCCTTTATATTTTTTTAATTATTTAATTACATTTTTAATTTTTTGTAAATTTATTAAATGTTGTGTTTGTTCTGTAATTCAGATAACTATGATTGGAATTGCTTGTTATTTTGGTGGTGAAGTATTACAAGGGCAGAATAGTGCTTATTACAGTACCCAACTCCAGAAAATATTCAATATCGGCTCGGATTTAGATTTCACTGGTATAACTAGGGAAGTGTACCAGGAACTTGGTATTGACCCGAATTATTACGAACTGGTAATTTCCGCCAGAATTAATATTGGCCAAGGCAACCAAACATGGTTCCAACAACTCCCTGTACTAGACGATAGCAGTTGGGGGTTGTATACCCAAATGACATTGAATTTGACAACACCTTTCAAGTTCCTAGAGTTATATGTGGTTGCCAACCCCAGACAGAACCGTAGACAGAACCCTAGACAGAACCGTACACAGAACACTAGTCGGGGCATGGATCAGTCAGTGACGGGTCCTACTCGGGCCCTAAATTTAGCGGGTACTAGTCGGTCCCCATCCACGGGGGCTGGTACTAGTCGGTCCCCATCCACGGGGGCTGGTACTAGTCGGTCCCCATCCACGGGGGCTGGTCCTAGTCGGTCCCCATCCACGGGGGCTGGTCCTAGTCGGTCCCCATCCGTGGGGGTTGGTTCTAGTCGGGGCCGATCTCGGGTTCCATCCTCCAGCTCTAGCCGGAATCGATCTGAAACTCCAGAACCACGTTATTATACTGACAATACAGACGAGGATCCTGAAGAACGGGAGGCAGAGGAAAATTGGGATGCTAGTGACGACGGTGGACAGACAATAGATCACAGTGATGAGGAAGACAATCGTCCCGTGCTGGGTATGCGAAAGTGGCCGATATCGGGTCGTGGAGAGAGACACTCGTTTTCAGCTTTTCATGACACTTCGGGGTTTGAAGAGGCTGACCACATTTTTTTTGCGGGTTCAGAGGTTTGTTTTTGAACTTATATGAATTTTTTATTTCTTTGAAAATATAATAATTTAAATTTTTTGAATTTTCAATTAGGTTGGAGAAAGAACAATGGTTTCTGAGGGGATGACGTACAACGACAAGGATCAAATGAAAGAAAAAATCCACCACTGGCACATAGAGAAAAATATCGAGATCATACAGACACACAGCGACAGAATAAGGTTGAGGTTTAAGTGCCAGAGCGACAAGTGCAAGTGGAGGTTGGTTGCGAGGGCCACAGGCTTTGGTAATACTTGGGCCATCTCGAAGAATGAGGTACCGCACACATGCCACGCAGATGCATCCAGGTCAGATCATGGGCAGTTGACGTCCTCTATGGTCGCCAACTGCATAAAACTTTCTTTGGAAAAAAATACTAATATTACTATCAGAGCTATCAGGGACCTGGTTGCTGAAAGTTTTGAGGGCATCGTCCCAAAATACAACAAATTGTGGCGTGGTAGAGAGTTAGCGATTGCCCGGGCATTTGGTAGTTGGAAGGGGTCTTACGGGCTTATTGTTCCTTTGTTGGCGGCAATAAAAAGGGCAAATCCCAGAACTGTGTATGAAGTTGTTTCTAAGCCTTCACCAAAGGAAGGGTACCGGTATTTCATGAGGTTGGCATGGGCATGGGGACCGTGTATAGAAGCAGTAGGTCACCTCAGACCCGTCATCAGTATCGACGCCTGTTTCTTGTCAGGTAGATACAAGTGGGTGCGGGATAATGTAATTGGTAGTTGTAGGTTCATGTGTGTGGTCTCTGACCGGCACAAGGGCATAAAAAAAGTGTTCATTCAAGATGATTTGGGTTGGTCAGAGGAGAACGGGCAGTGTGCCCACATGTTCTGTTCTCAACACGTGTTTGAGAATTTTAAAAAACACACTCAGGATAAGGTTGCTTCTAAATTCTTCAAGATGATGGTTAAAAAGAAGAAGCGAAGAAGATTACAAGATGGCCTTGATGCAATCGGAAGGCGAAATCCTGATTGGCTGACATACTTGGATACATGTGACAAGTATAATGAAAATGACGAGGAAGAACCAGCTAAGCCATGGAAGGTTTATCAAGCTATGGACGACGGGAGTCGTTGGGAAATAATGACCAGCAATGGTTCTGAATCGCTGAACAATGTCTTCAAAACTTCTCGCAGGTTTGTTATTCACAATTCCCATAGTTTACTATTAATGAAATATTTTAAGTTATCTTTATTTTAACTGTAAATTGTAATTCTCGTAGGTTACCAGTTGCTGCAATTATTGAGGAGACGTTTTATAAGTGTGTCACATAGTTCGTTGAAAGAAGAGAGAAGGCCGTGCAATGCCAACAAGAGGGTCAACTTTTCTCCACTCGTACGCACTTGAAGCTGGACAAGCACATCTGGAAGACTAACAAAATGAGCGCGGTTCCATTCAATAGATCTGGAGAATTCATGGTGACATCACATGGCGAGAAAATCCCATTTGACATAGAGGCAGGCAAATGGGTGTACACGTTCCGAGACTGTAGGTACAAGGTCGTTGTGCAGAACGACCATGAGGTGCAATGCTCTTGCCAAAAGCCTCAGCTCACCGGAATACCATGTGTTCATGTGATGGCAGTGTGTCAAATAAGGTACGAATGTGTGTTAAAATTTCATAATAATCTTGGATGATGAAACTTACAAATGTGTGAAAAATGTAGGAACTACGATCCAAATGTCTTCGTAAATTACTATTACAACATCCAAACGCTTATCGACACATGGAGTGGAGAATTCTACGTGTATGACAATCAAGGTGATTGGCCGCCGCACGAAGAGGATATCTTAACGCCAGAGCACCGGTTAGTGAAGTTGGGTCGGAGAAGACACAACAGGATCCCAATGTGGATGGACATACTGGAAGGAAGGAGAAGGGGTCACGAGACCAACAGAGCTACCCTCGAAAGGAATG
This sequence comes from Carex parvula, assembly GCA_025461045.1. Lineage (NCBI taxonomy): Eukaryota > Viridiplantae > Streptophyta > Magnoliopsida > Poales > Cyperaceae > Carex > Carex parvula. The sequence continues at coordinate 1,567,769 of JAJGRW010001085.1, read as the reverse complement.
CGAGAAGAAGAAGGGATGCTAGGAACCGTACCCAATAATGTCATGGTTAGGGCTTTCTGTTTATGTATTAAGGTTAGGGTTTTCGGTTATGTATTATGGTACAAACTTTCGGTTTTGTATTAAGGTTAAGGCTTTCGGTAATATTTTATGTATTGTGTGTTATGTTTTAATATACTATGACTGCGGAATATGTATCGTTGTGTGTTATGTTTTATCTATGATGTGTTCTTATGTTTTAATGTATTATGTATTGCGGGATATGAGATCTAAAATACGCAACATAAGAAGTAATATGAAAATAATATCTAAATACGCAACATAAAACTAATCGAAATAACAATCTAAAATACGCAACATAAAAATAATACTGAGTTGGTGCCTTAATAGGCAGAAGAGGTTGGTGCGCCAACCCAGTCAGCGCACCAATCCAGTCCGCGCACCAGCCTATTTGGTGCGCGAACTGGGTTAGCGAGGGTGGTAGAATTGATAAGGGCCCCAACAGAATGGTAACGATTTAATTTGGATTTTTTCTTATGGTAACAATAAAAATTTCGGGAGGATAAGCAAGCCCCCTTAAATTTTATTTTTATTTTTGTCCTCTAATTTTTTTTTTATCAAAATGTAACTTTTATAAATGTGAAATTAATCGTAAATTTCAAAATGTAACTAGGCCATTTTTTCACAATAATTTGGCGTTAGGTGGCAGTAGAACTGTCTGTTTACATTTAGTTTCTTAAATAAATACATATTTCCATTAAATGTGTTCAGCATATCTATGTAGATGTTTGACAATCTATTTTTGCCTTTTTGACATTTTGAATTCAAGGCACTTACAAGCATTTTCTTTATGTTTTATGCGAATCATTTCAACCAAAAAAAATAAATTAATTAAAAAGTGTATTTGTCGAGTCAAATTTTTACATCACAAATAACGCCATGTTCACATACCTTACCAAATATAGGGCTGGATTATAATTAAGATTGACATTGGGAACTGAAAAATATGATATAAAATTTCATTTTACAAGGAGACTGAAAAGTATTAATGAACACAAAAATTACAAAGACAAAATAATTAATTTTTAATTTATAGAAAAGACTTTGTCCCTTTTTTCTTTATATATCATCATCCGTCTCTGAATAAGTACACTTAATAATTATGCAATTCAGTAATTTAAAAAGATAATATCGATCAGAGCAGTTAGCAGTACAATGATTGTAGTATTTGAAAATCCTTCACTTCACATAAAAAATGTACATCATATCATATTTAAGGTAGCTGCTTTCTATCAATTTAATTTCTTTTACATTCAAATCACTGATTAGGTTATATAGTAACAAATAATTTAATTTGTTTCTTTCAAATCACTGATTAGGTTAGTAACAAATTAATATAATGACATGAGTATAACTAAGGTGTCCTTTGTGAACTTAATTCTAAAATTTATCAGATTGGTTTCAAATGACGAATTCAAACCGTTGAAACCGATTTACTGTACGAGCGATAGGTGTACATGCAAAAATTTTAAATTTATCAGTTCAACGGTTTGAGATCATCGTATAAAGCGATTCTGATAAGTTTAGAATTAAGTTAAGAAACTTAATGAACTTAAAAACACCCTAGTTCTACTCTAATCACTGGGCCCAACCCAAAAATTCTCAGCCCATTAATTAATTAACTAATCACCTTCTAATCCATGGTTAATTAGGCGCCATTGACACCCCAAAGTCTGATATATATTTTTTTTCTTTATCCTCAGCGATGTGTGAACCACAATTGCGTTGTCACAATCCACACCTGAGTCCGGATTCCCAAGGTACCTGACCTGAGGTGCAATCCACGTTAATTTTAGTTGGATTAAACTCAATTCGATACTTATGGAAACTATAAATTCATATTCTCTGTGTTACTACAGAGGCATTATTCGGTAGAGTAAGATGATCCAAACCGAACCGTTCTTTTATTGTTGTAAGACCTGACAAATCAGGCGGATCAGTTTGTGGGTTGGAATAAACTTAAATTCAGTGTAGTTTTTTGTTTGAATAACTTTTATCCATCGTATTATGTGGGTTTGGATTTTTGCAAGTTCCGGGCTAATTTGAATACATATTAATTTGGGTCATTTTGTATTTTCTACCTATCTAGAAAATCCAAAAATATATGAGTAGAAAATTACAAGATCCGAACTTTTCATTGTATATCATGTATTTTCAGGTCATTTTGTCCTCATATATTTTTGGTTTACAGAATATAAATTCGGATAATTTCAATTTGGACAATAAATATTTTTGAGTTTATTTAGATTCAGATAGCCACATAAATCTCCCATCATAGAGGCATTATTCGGTAGAGTAAGATGATCCGAACCGAACCGAACCGTTCTTTTATATATTGTTGTAAGACCTGACAAATAAGGCGGATCAATTTAACATATAATCACATGAATTTCAGCTGATTTATTTCCGTTCAATAGAGATGGATGAATATTTAATTAACATTTAACATATAATCACATGAATTGTGCTTCTCAAAGTATGATGTCAGATGACCTCTAAAAGCGAAACGTGCCTCTTTCTTTCGGATCCGCCTCCGCTGCTTTTCTTAGAGAAAAGGAGGGCCCTCCTTTTCCGATCCGAACCATTCAAATTTGTTCAGATTTGTGTATGAAAAAGTTGTTTTATCGAGATACGTGAACGAACAAATTTGAATGGTTCGGATCGGAAAAGGAGGGCCCTCCTTTTCTCTAAGAAAAGCAGCGGAGGCGGATTACTTTCTTTCCCCTTTTTAATATCCCCCAACAAATAAAAATTTCTTTTTTTTTTTTTTGGTTTTTGAAGTGAAGTGAAAAGGCATGATCTGACGGCTGAGATTGGTCCACTTGATCATAATTGTTAAACCAATAAAATATTTCAGTCCATACACTGACTGGGCCCAACCCAAAATATCTCAGCCCATTAATTAATTAACTAATGACCTTCTAATCCAGAGTTAATTAGGCGCGTAACTTTAAGAAAGTTGAAGTCCACTATCTCTAAATTAATGCAATGTAAAAATGTTGTCTGAAAGGATAAAGTAAAAAGTGACATTAGCTTGTGCCGATAATATGTCCCATTATAATCCAACATTAGTATATATAGGATAGCAATTGGATTCTAAGGTGCATGATGACTTTTATGTGTGTTTTAACTTTCTAGAGTACAATTATTGCCCCCTTGGGAAGGATACATTGTACATTGTGAAATCTTTCTTTGAGAAAGTAGGGGTGCAAACGGATCGGATAGTGGTAAACAATTATTAGCAAGCAATTATCACACAACTCTAATAGTCAATAGAGGCCTAATTGAATTTGATGCATGTTCATTGACTAGTGGATGATTGTACATTTTTTTGACTTTGAGAGATAAAAAAAAAGTGATTCTCATGGATAACTCTTCACAAAGTGTGCTTCTTTTAGGCGCACTTTGCCTAATACTAATGTCGGATAACTTCTGTTATTAAGCTTACTTTTTTAACACTGTAAAAAAATAAAATAAAAATAAAGTTAGGGAAGATTCCATATTTGACCCCCAAATTTACAAATCACTTTTGGTTACTCAACTCCAATTTTGGTTTGACAACGGGTTTATTTTTTTTTTGATAAATTATTTGTAAAAATCATATAATCATGTCAATACTCAATTCATTAGTTATTAATATTATATGATTAATATAACAATATCGTTTAGATATTACATACACTGTGCATAAATTGAAGATTTAAGAATTAAACAACCAAATAACTTTCAATTTTACCTAAATTTATTTTGTCTATTTATTCATATGGAAAGTCAAAAAACCAAACTAATTGGCGGCTGCTAATTAAGAGGTTCAATCTAACAAGGAACTAATTGGCGGCTGCTAATACGCATGGAGCAATTTTAACTTGTAGTGCAAATCATCTAACTCAATCCAACTCTTCCTCAACAATAGTAGCTTTAAAGAGTCCTATTTGTAGTTAGTATATATATAATAGTTGTCGGCTGCGAGCCTGATGAGTCCTGATCCAAAAAAGTAAATAAACAAACTATTAGGGCTTATATTTTGGGCTTTATGTTTTTCTAAGTGGGCTTCATCAAGCCCAGTTTTCGTTATCAATTGCTGATATTTCTTGAGCCCTGTAACATGCCCATACATTAATAGACCGTTTCTTTTTCCCCAGATTTTGTATCTTCCTTTTGGGCTTTGTCACGATATTTTGTTCCATCGGCATTCAAATTACAAACCCAAAAGACAATACATATAACCTTAGTCTAATTTTCTTTTTCTCTTTTCACAAAATGAAACCTTCCAAGTCATATTGCAGTTGCAGCGACAAAACGGCCCCGTGTTGTCGTGAAATTAATTGCCTTCACCGAAGGTTAAGGGTTTCACCATCGACCGCCATGACCATGGATTAATTTTCATGCCTTTCTCCATCCAAGCTCCAAGCTCTCCACTGTCGAGTCTATTTATCGAAGAATATAAGATCTTGAATCAATCAATCACCGACGCCGAGTCCCAAATCAAATCTACCTTTCTCTCAGATCTCCGCTAACTCTTAACCCAGATCTACAACAAATCAATCTAGATCTAGGTCCACCTGTTCTCGGGATGGCCACTCGAGCGGCGCATTCTTCCTACAGAGATCGCACCAACGAGTTCAGATCGGCGGTTGAGAGCGCCCGAAAGCAGTTTAATGTTGGCGCAGGTAGCAGCAGTGCCAGCGCCAGCGGATCCAGACTGGAGGGGACCAAGGCTGTGGCGTCGATTCAGTCGGAGTTTAACAGACGAGCTTCTAAGATCGGGCTTGGGATTCACCAGACCTCTGAGAAATTAGCCAGGCTAGCCAAATGTGAGTTTCTATATTTTTTTATGGTTCTGGTTGCCTTGTTTTTGCTGATTTCATCTAATGTAAGGAGGGGTTCTTCCATGGCTAGACTCTTGCACCTGTAACCATTTGGTTTCCATCAAGTAGTTTTAAGCATGAAAATCAAATATTATGTTTCTGTTGTAGCTAGTTTATCTCAAAATCAGCTTTTTGTTGGATTGTTGTACGTTATAATTCAACGCATTAGCTGACAAGTATGAAAACTCTTAATAGCACGATGTTAGAGTACGATTGGCCCTTATAACCTGCTTTGTGTTTGTGGATGGGGTGTGTGTGATAGAGAATGGAGAGGGAGGGAGGGAGGGAGGGGGAGAGAGAGAGAGCTTTGAATTGTTGAATGTAATTCTGTCTGATATTTTTATCTATATTACACTGTCTGATTTGTCTCTGTTATTACCAGTGGCCAAGAGAACGTCAGTGTTTGATGACCCAACAAAAGACATTCAAGATCTGACGGCTATAATAAAAAAGGATATCGGGGCTCTAAGTACTGCAGTTGCCGATCTTCAGCACTTATGCGATTCACAAAATGAGAGCGGTAACATCTCGAGAGACACCACCAGCCACTCTAGTACTGTCATAGATAATCTGAAAAACCGCCTCATGAGCACAACAAACGAGTTCAAGGATGTTCTCACCATGAGGACAGAGGTTGAGTTTTGTTATTTTTCGTTTGTCTAGTTTATATAAATTCTGCAAAGATCCAAATATCTCACCATTTTTGAAAAATTAGGCACGGGTGATTCTATTGTTTGGGACGTGATGCTGACCATCAGTCTCTTTTATGACAAATGATTGCAATTATTTTAGAGTTATTTGCATCAATTAGTTAGAAGTTGGTTGACTTAAAGTGAGAAGCAACTTGATGAACTTATAGTTACTTTGGGGACAATGTCAATGGTAATAGTCACATTTATCTGCAGTAAACCCAAAAGTAATTTGTGAAGAAATAAAATGAAAAAAAGGTTGAGCCGCTTATGTTGAAGTTCCTTTGGAATTATTAATGATAATGGACTGGTGATGTGTAGAACATGAAAGTGCACGAGGATAGGAGAAAGCTGTTCTCTGCTACAGCTGGAAAGGAACCGGCAAATCCTTTTATAAGGCAGCGACCTATTGTGTCTAGAGGCAATTCTTCTGACTCTGCTGCCCCTCCTGCCCCATGGGCAACTGATTCGTCTGCCTCTGCTCCTCTGTTTCCCAGGTCTACATTGACTAATAGGTTTATACATTATTTTAATATTCATGAGGTTCAATATTTTGGTATCAGTACATACTATGTTATGTCCTATACTATTTAATACTGTCTGACTACCAGGGCAATTTTGATGTGTTACTACTCACTATATCTACTCATCCTGGTACATGCTGCCAATTGGTTCTTACCTTTGAGTGATGCAATATCTGTTTTTCTCAGTATTAACTGGACTCTGCATCCTTTCTATTGTGTTTTTGTCCAGAACATAATGGTTTTGCTTCATAATGAGCCTTACACCATGTTTCAAACAGTTGACAAACAAAAGGCACAATGCACACAAGGAAGATAAATGTGAAAGCAATCTGCACTAAATGACGTGTTTTAATTTGTAGAGCTGCATTCTGGGTTTCCCCAAGTGCTGTTTAAATTTTCTATCGGATAGTGACATGGATACCGGTACTGCTCTGGTAATGTTATGTGCAGCCTGGATTTGTGTGTATTGTTTATAATTAGTAAATTTAATGGACATTTGGGACTTGAAATGAAGTTTGTATTAATAGATTTTCATGAACAGCCTTTGTCTTTCTTCTTAATACAGGAAAAAGGGGAATGGGGATGCTTCATCATCGACTCAACCACTGATGGCCCAGCAGCAGCAACAACAACAATTGGCGGTGCAGCAAGACAGCTACATGCAGAGCAGAGCGGAGGCTCTCCAAAATGTCGAATCGACCATTCATGAACTGAGCAACATCTTCACCCAGCTTGCCACCATGGTTTCCCAGCAGGGAGAGATCGCCATCAGGTTTTATAGATACCCTTTTGAGCTTTTCCTTGGTTAAGAGATTTAGAATTTTGGTGTATGTACTATTTGACTCGAGTTTTGACGGCATTTGCTGTTGGGATCAGGGTTGTTTGCAAAAGAAAAGGTGCAACCGCAGTTCTTCCTATTGGCAGAAAATAGTTTCTGATTTTTTAGAATTGAATCCTGTTATGCAGTTTCTCATATATTCGCATCATATTCCTATGGTTGCTCCACTATTCATGAAACCGTTCCAGAGTTGACTAGACAATAACAACAGGGTTTCGTACTTTTGACAAGTTTCTCATTCCTATGGATGTATTCACATGTTTGTCCTTTCCAACATAGTAGATTAGTAATTCAAAAGTTAAAAAGATCCTCATGCTAAGCAATGCTGAGACCTTTGTGGCGCTTTCTCCAGGTGGCATCATGTAGTGTAAGTTGATTTTGTACAGAGGTGACATGACTTGACTTAGTATGCATCAACGTCGTTAGACATTACATATGGTTCTCAATTGCAAATCTGTTATATCCTAATTTTCCTACTGCTCCATGACTCCATGTCTCCCTTCACCCTCAAAGTTGGCGTCCTCTGCAATTTGAGATGAATATTGGGTGTTCCTTTCTTTGTTATTTCTTCAAATAAAGATAAATCAGGTTCTTAGCTTATTGTCGAGGGTGCTCGCCAATTTTCTTTTACTCATCTCAATTAGATACCTGATAATAACATTATGGTTTGGTTTATAATACTTTACCTGATATTATCGGTGTTTAGAGTACTGGATGATTAAACACTAGTTTGATTGGTTTTAAGACAGGGTATCGGCACTTAACCAATTAGTTGACTCAAAAGAAAGCCTTTTGCCTTTTTAGAAGTTTTGGTCCAAAATGTTGACCTTGAAGAGGCCTAAAACCATGGGAGTTCTCAAATTCCCTGCTTATTATTGTGAGTTAAATGTTGTCTCAAATATTTAACCAGCAATGGTACTATCACATTTGCATAAGCCTTCTGATTTGCACTCAAACTGTAAATCTTGACAATATCCATCACCATTTTCAATTCTGGCAATGGGGAATTAATTGAGATGATCAAATTATTACAGAATTGATGAGAACATGGAAGACACATTGGCGAATGTGGAGGGAGCACAAGGTCAGCTGCTGAAGTACCTAAATAGCATTTCATCGAACAGGTGGCTCATGATCAAGATTTTCCTTGTCCTCATGGTCTTCCTCATGATTTTCCTCTTCTTTGTTGCATAACTGTATTATTTTTTTTTTTTTTCTATTAGCACAAAATAATATTTTCTTTTTGGGGCCTCCTTGATTCTGTTGTGGTGTAATTTTCTCTTCTTTACAGTAAATGTTTGACCATGCCTATTGGATCTAAAGCCTCCTAGCTCTTAGCCTGGTATTGTTTGTTTATAATAGAGCAGTGCTGATATATATGTTGGACTATGGAAAACAATCCTTGTTGCATTGAATATACATAGACTTTATTATGGGTTGATTATGAACATTTTCTTCAAGTAGGCTTGCGTTGAGTAATTTGGTAAAGGATTGGAGCAATTGCCACGTGGTTCTGATTGCAGGAACTTGTAACTTAAGAAATTCAGAAAATCAATGTCCCTAATTTCTTTTTAATTTTTGTTCTTTCCATTTCTAATAATGATTGCTTCTTTGTTTATTTGGTTGGGGTGGACCCAGTTGCAGTGCTGAAAATATTGCTTTCTATGGGATAGAAACTTGACAGGTCTCTTTCCATTCATATCATCTGATAAACTAATTACCATAATTAGTAATTATTATAAGCAATGAAGTCCGGTAATTATTATAAGCGAAAAAAGCTTTTTGTTTGCTTCTTGGTCATTTGTGGTCGATGAGAAGAACAGAAACCTGTGTTATATTGCTATCCTGATTCCTGACGTGGGAGCAAAGCCTGGTCCAACTGGGATATGAGAAAGCTTAGCTTTGTAGTCTATTAAATTTTTTATGATTGGAGGAACCCACAGTATATATTAGAAACACAAAGGAAAGGAAAGGAAAGGAAAGGAAAGCTACACAATTATTAATTATCCAGATTCCAGATAGCTAACACTTTTTGAGTTTTGAGGTGCCGTTATGACCCACATGAAATCAACATTTTGAGTTGTAGTCCAACACAATCGGGATTTGAGCTTTTGATAAACGGGATAAGATGCAAATCCAACGGATGGGAGGTCGCTGTCGTGGAATCGCAGTCCCGTGCTCTAGTGGAATAAGATAGAGTAAACTAGTTCCCATTAAATCCGAGGCAACACCAACACGCAAATGAATGATCTTTTACAAGCCCTACCTAATAGAGGCGTAAACGAATGGTGTTTCCGTTTTTCACCGAAGGTATAATTTAAGGATTGCCTGAATCGTCACGAGCAGACACGCCCCCCGCCTCTTCTTCCTTGTGTTGTGAGGTGCACCTGGAGCATACCGTGTGATACTGCGATGTGATGTACGACAACACAAGGTTGGGTTCTGTCTTCTGATTGGCGTTGACAGAAAAATTAATAAAGGGGGATTAGTCTCAAACTTTTTATATCCATGTCACCATTTAAATTAGATAAAGAGTGAGGCTACGGTGCTATGCATAGCACCAATTGAGTCCGTACTACGGCTTAAAATTTGACTTTTTAAAATTCTAACGGTCGATTCGAACCGTTCAACATGATTATAAAATGAATATGTACTTGCAAACCAAATTTTACATTTTTCCAAATTTTTTTTACTATTTTTTCGAAAATCACTTGATCTGAACATTCTGGACCATCCAAAAACAGCCTATCTAAAAAAATAGTAAAAAAATTCGAAAAAATATAAAATTTGGTTTGCAAGTACATATTCATTTTATAATCATGTTGAACGGTTCGGATCAACCGTTAGAATTTTTAAAAGTCAAATTTTGAGTCGTAGCACGGAATCAATCCGTGCTATGCATAGCACCGTAGCCTAACTCTTAGATAATATTATGAACTTTGGTATTTTAATATTATTTTAATAAATATCCGATCCGATTCGTATCCGTATCTGTATCCGGCTGATATCTGATTCATATCTGTATCCGAAAAATTAAAAATGAATATGGATATGGTTTTACCACTATCCGTTTTGTATTCGCTCCGTTTTCACCCCTAATGTCATATCATGAGTCAAGTCATCGATCGATATTTTCATCTATTCAATTTTAATTATCTTCTTATTTATTATAATAGGAAGGCCCATATTTTTCCAAAAAAAAATTTAAATATTCTAAAAAAGTAGCAAATATATCCGAAAAATATAAATCCAACATTTGCTGGATTTGTGTTCAGTTAATGATAATTTAAGTCACGAGTTCTTCAAATCGCTTACTTTTTAAATATGATTTTTGAAAAATATCAAATTAGATACACTGTCTATTTAAACTATATATTATACTTGTAGTAGCACATATGGATGAAATCCTAAGATCATCTCACCAGCATGTTCCTGGCAAATGAATAATAATAATGTAATGGCTCCTGGGCTCCTGGCAAATGAACAAAAGCGGAAACAAGCGAAGCGATACATCCCAACTGATCGGACGGTTGGGATGGTGCAGTAATTTTATCCGCAAGTCGTAGAAACCTGAGACTTGAGAGCAACGGAAGGTTCCAGTGATCCAGGTGTAACCAAAATATTGTATCTCCTCTCTGGTGTCTGTTTCCCTTCCCATAAAGAAATCGCCGCTGTCTGTCCGGAGCTCGCCTCTGACGTTATCAATCTCTGTTTCAAGTTTTAACCTAATCCTCTCGTCTCTCTCCCTCCCTCTCCCTCCCTCTCTCTCTCTTCTCGCTTATTAAAAAAACAAGCGCTTTCTCTTCTTATCCCCAAATTCCTTTTAACAATTCCAATTTTCCCCAAATTTTATAATCTACCAAACCCTAATTCTATCGCCAAATTTTTTCCCCAATTTTTTCTCTTTTCTTTTTTTTTTTTTTAAATTAGGCGCATAGAATAGAGCTCAGATCGATCTAATTCGATCTCGGGACAGCAGCGACGCTCAACCGACACTCAATCCTTTCTCAATTTCCCCAAGTATGGTAGGTGGAGGCAATAGGAGAGATGACGGTCCTGTCAGGATCGTCAATTCTAATGTTTTTGCGGCGCTAGAAACCCTTAAGAAGAAGAAGAAGTCGGACAAGGAATCATCCAAAAAGGCTTCTTCTAAGCACGGGAGTAGTAATACGGAGCCTGAGCCTCAACCTGTCATTTGGGCCCAGACAACTCTGAACGCCACGTCATGGGCTGACGTGGAGGATGATGATGATGACTTCTATGCCAACACGGCCCCGCTGCAGACCTCGTGGAGCCAACCTGACCAAAGGGGTAGCAAGACCCACGCTACAATGGAGGAGGTTTTCTTCTAGTCTAAACCTCTGCATTGTTATTTCTTAAAGATTAGCTTTTTTATATAAAATTATTAGCTCAATCTATGCATTTAGTGATAGTTGAAGATTTTTAGATTAGTCTGCTAATAATTTCGTATGATGCTGAAACAACCTTCTTATGTCTTGTGTTGCTACATTAATCACACAATTTGTGCTCATGCATATTTTGTCATGAGGGTCATATATGTAATTTTTTTAATGAAAAATTATTGTTGGGTCACATGTTTATGACTGGACAGACATTTTTAACTAATTGTGGAATTTTAACTGTAGAAAGTGACCTCAAATGGTAGCAAGTTAATCTACATTACATCTGCAAACTCAATTTCGCAATAAAATGCCGCGATGTTTGCTGTTTGTTTTACAAGTACTTGCCAATTTTGAAGCTCTCATAAGCACACCTTTTTGTGTGCCAACTTTGGAAGAGCCATATGTTAATTGTGCAGCAATCTGTTTCCATTATCTCATTTATATCATAATTTCTGAAATCTCATTATGCAATTGTGTAATAAAGGCTGAACAAGTCAAACACGACACTTTAGTTGACACATCTCTTTTGAATTACTTTCTACTGTGTCATGGCATATGACATCTGTATATTTCCTCCACCTTTTCGAACTCTTTGCGAATCAATTTTTGCTTGGGTGTTTGATTTTTATACATAGTGTTATCTTTTAGTGAGTAGAAAAGTCCATGTAGTTTAACTATCATGGCTACACTGTATGGTGGTTGTGTGATCTGGGCCTTTTAAATTTCAATTCGCAATGCAATATGGGTTTTCTATTGGTTCTGTTATCCTTTCCTGTTTTATTAAGGAGGTGCGCTGCTGATAACTACTAGCTGGGCCTTAAAAAAGATCCACTTAAGAATTTGGAGTTTTTGTTCTTTGGATTTCTAAAATGTAAAAGCAACTTTTGAATCCTTTTTCCGATTGTGCACAGTTACTCCTGTTTGTATCATAGGTATTATTTAGGTAGGCTGTTGACAGCTCCTTATAATGTAAAAGAGGGTTTTTTAAAGTTAATGGAGCTGCCTGTGGGGGTTTATCATCACCATTTCCCATATCTTTTATGCAAATATGTTACAGCCATGTTTTCTTGTCTGACATTGTAGGAGAGTGAAAGTGAGGATGAAGGTCTCGGCATTGACGAAGGAGATGATGAAGAGGATGCTGATGAAGAGGAAGCAGCACCTCATGCCGAACCAGTTCCCATTAAGTTGGTCCCGGCACCACCTCAACCTGCCAAGGATACTGAGAGACAACTGTCTAAGAAGGAGCTGAAGAAGAAGGAGCTGGCTGAGCTGGATGCCGTGTTGGCTGAACTTGGTCTTTCTGGGAACAACTCCAAGAATGAAGAAGGTAACTCATTTAGTGTATGCATTTTATTTTTGTTGCAAGATCATCTTGCCTGGTTTTCCTTTGTTTATGGATCAAATGTGGAGGTTCCCATCTTTTTGGGGGTAGAACAGGCAAGATTAGGTTTCAGTTGCCTTCTGGAAGCTCCTGACAGAAAATGATGGTTTATGAAACTTAAATTTGATTTGTACACATGTTTCTATCATTTTATAAATTTGCTTTTCCCCTGTTCTCCTGTTTACTGAGTGAGGAGTCAAGAATTCTTGTTTTAGAGGTCAATTGGGAAGCTTGAGTTTTTGTACTGGTGCTATCCGGGCCTATTTCTAGAAAAAATTGCACCTTTTTAAGGAGTTGACAGGCTCGATATATTGAACATTTATATCTGTGTACTCTTTACAAATAGAGGTCCTGTTGGGTGCAAGTATAGCACAGTACAGGTACTGCCTTATTCATACCTTTTTTGGGGTTGTTTCCAGTGTACTGCAATAGATGTTGCAGCAAATGAGTCAAATAAACTGGCAGGTAGTTACTGTCCTTGTCCTGCCAATGAATAGTAAGACACTAGTTGGATCCAAGGCTACCTGGTTTCTGACCAGGATACTTCACAAGGTGAGCTCATGCATGACCTGGTGATTAACATATTCATTTATTGTGGTCTTCCGTTTTGTTAAATCAATAATTTTTCTCTTCCAAGATTGTTTGACTTACATTTTTTTTTGGTAATCATTTGATCTCCTGGAATTACAGACAGCAAGCAAGGTGAGCAAGTTGAAGGTGAGAAGAAGGATACTGCAGCAGCTCCTGGTGAGAGTAAGACCTCGAAGAAAAAGAAAGCCAAGAAGGAGAAATCATTCAAGGAGCCCCAAGATCAGGCCGAGAATTCCGACAATGCCAGCCAACCCACCAATGAGGAGCTGCCAGCTGTCAGTGCTGATCCAGAGGATGTCAAAGAGCGCCTCAAGAAGGTTGCTTCATCCAAGAAGAAAAAATCAGGAAAAGAGTCTGACACAGCAGCCAAGAGGGCTGCCAGTGAGGCAGCAGCTAGGAGTGCTCGACTCGCAGCTGCGAAGAAGAAAGAGAAGAACCACTACAACCAACAGCCAGTTCGGTAAATAATGTTTTTTGGTCAATTTTGGAATTAGTGTGGGTTGGAAGGGGTGAAGGATTATAATGGCCTTGTTCTTTTCTGATGGGTGGTTCGAGGAATAAATTTGAACAGGATGTGTTTTGTTTTTGTGTTGTACTTATAGACTTGTTAAGGTGTCTTACTATCTGTCTATCTGTTTCAGTTTGTTTTAGTTAGAAAAGTGTTTTTGTTTTTGACCTTGATATTTGTGGAACGTGAATGTTTTGGGGATATTTTCTCTTTTGGTAGTCTCTTTTGTATTGCATCTGTTATTGGCAATTGATGGGTATGTGCTTGTATGGGTTTCTTTGTCTTATTTTCCCCATTGCTATTGAATTGATCCTTCAAGTTCATCTAAAATAGATACAACAGCGCCTCAAGAACTTTGGAGATAGTACATGTTGAGACTTTGGAGCACACGTGATATAGTTTATTGAAAAGAAATATGATACATTTCTCAATTAGTTTTTCTATATATATTTTTAAATTTGTAATAAGTGAAGACAGACAAATAGAGGGAAAAAAGCAACACATATAATTGTACTAAAACTAGATACAATATATTTCAGTTCTCCTCTCAAGAACAAATACATGTAATTATTTTCCGTACATTTAGCACCTTCTATTTTCACTAAAAATATTTATATTTTTAATTCGCAACTCACAACTCAATTAAACAAAAACCAACAGAAATAAAATATAATAGCTAGCCAAACAAAAAAGTTAAATATATGGGCTGAAAAATTGTTTTTGTTCTATTTCTCCTTAATATGTTATTTCGTGTTTGAAAAGAGTTAAAGAGGAGATCAATGAGGGGAGAGTAAAAAGAGAAAAAAGATTGATTAAATTTGTTATCAAATGATTGATTAAATTAAATTTTATTAATTTGTTAATTGTATTTTAGAAGAATTGATAAATTAGGGTTTAGGATTTAGAAGAATTGATTATCTATTTTTAGGCTCATTTGATATGGTATAATCAATTTCGTTTAATTAATTTATTTTGATTAGTCCATAGCATAGAATTGAGAGCATTCAATTATAGTTGAGATCAACCATTTACTCTCAATTATTAGAATAATTTATTAGATAGTTCATGTATGAATAATTTATCCGAATTGTCAACCATCTATGATATGGATAATTCATACTATTATTTTGGCTATATTTTAGCCTAAAGTTCTTTAAAAAAAATAAAGTAGATAATTCATTCATTTTGGATTTTTGGTGATGCAAGTAATTTAGTTGAGTAATTTATTAATTTAGAATCTATTATGAAATTGAATTGAATTGATTAGGTTTCATTTATTAGTTTGCAAGAATAGATAAATTAAATAATTTATTCATTTCTTATTTTATTTATCTCTTAATTTATTATTCATGTGAGTTTTAGTGTTTATAGGTAATTGTTTAATTTAGTAATTTATTTAATCATGTGAGTGTTTAGTAAATTTAGATTGTTATTAATTTTAGGATTATATATAATTTTTTCAAATGTTATGCATGCAAAATGTCAAGCAGTTGTGGTCTCACGGATGAGGTTGTTTTGGATCCGACACATGGTGTCGAGGTAATAGGCGGGGCATCTCCTTCTGAATCAGCTTCATCATCCCAGTCGGCGTCATCTTCGTCATCACTTTGCGGCACGTCATCAACATCAGGATAACGATCACCTACCTCCGGCGGATCAACCCATGGATCCTCCTGATTATTGTATTCTGTCTGAACGGACGGCACGTCATCAACATCATGATAATGATCGCCTACCTCCGACGGATCAACCCATGGACTGTATTAATTATTGTATTTTGTTTGAACATGCAGTGACAACTCGTTCACATCGGGATAAGGATGCAAATAAAGGTCTTGCCTCAGTGTTTGTTGTGTCTGATGGGGTTGGAAGAGACTGGGACCCGCATAGTTAACACTATATTAGGTCTGTCGAGGTTCTGGTTATGTCTCCGGTACCATACTATCAGTGAATAACTGCGGTTGCATTTCACCGATGATTGGAACTAACTCAATGTATAAATTGACATAACAATACTGAGTTTGGACAAGCATACTTTGGTTATAAATACCTCTCCAACTCTGATTGCACACGATTTATATTTTCTCATAATAACGTCGGGTTGTTGTACCAACATTAACCCGTGCATGTGCTTTTAGGTTGTACTCACTCTCGGAATATTCAAGTTAGCGATAAATTTCACCTTTCACATCATACCAACATTGTTCACCAGTCACACTCAATGAGAATTGAGAGCTAATACTATACTCTACTCCTTTACGACCGTGTCTATTAATAAATTACATATAATTTATTGTAACTATTAATATTAATTAATTAATCATCATACAATAATTATTAAAAATTTACTTATTTGAGATGTGATGCGCGCAAAGCGCAACGCAAGTTTCGGTACGCTTGAGGGCGCACCTTTTAAAACCGCGTTTACACTCCACGAGTAAGGGATGCAAGTGCACAACCCCTATCAGGTAGTATAATCGGGTATCGATCCACATGGACGGGCAATTACGAGGTTATAATCTATCGAACTTAATCAAAAACTAGAAGTGAGAAATGGTTTTGTTGGGTATTTAATTTTCTAAGAAGGTAAATTCAAGCAATTCAAACAATTCAGGAAGATGTAATAAAATGCTAGAAGAAATGTAAATTGTGTTTTGATTATGGATAAAGGCGTTTCCAGGGTTTCAGATTTCATCTCTGATCTGCCTCTAGTGGTACGGCCCGTACCAATGTGGTACGGCTAGGCCGTACCTCACTTGGTAAGGCAAGGCCGCACCACTCTGGTAAGACCCGTACTGGCTTCCCAGAACAGAGCTTACCAGTTCGAGTTGATGCATTTCCTTGCTGGTACCTTGTGCTAAACTCTTTAGAAAGGTTCAATTGACCATACCTAAGGTTCCTAACCCTCAACCATCGTTTGTTGGATCAAGATCTAGGTTGGAATGCAATTGAGTGCCTTTTAGGGATTTCTACACCTCAACTCTCGTGTG
The DNA here is from genome assembly GCA_025461045.1 of Carex parvula. NCBI lineage: Eukaryota > Viridiplantae > Streptophyta > Magnoliopsida > Poales > Cyperaceae > Carex > Carex parvula. The sequence goes on along the minus strand of JAJGRW010001085.1, from coordinate 1,550,917 downwards.
TTGGTACAGATCTACCCTAGCTGGTTGATTGGAGACCTAAGGCACCCTCTAATCTGTCGATTAGAGGAGAATTCAACCTCTCGGCTTCAATTCGAACTATTCTACCCTAAGCACTTGATTTGGATGAAAGAATGAGATGATCACATGACCTTGATAGGTTCGATCTAAACATAGAGGTGCATCATACACAATCACAGCAAGCAAAGCAAGAGATAGCAAAGTAATCACAATCAATCAATCAAAAGAGTTCATACAAGATACAAGTCAAAGAAAGTCAAAACAAATCAAGAATCAATCTCTAAACCCTAGAAACTAAAATAACTACTCACAGCACATAATCTGATCTAAAAATACAATAAAAGGGAGAGAGATAGCCATGGATCGAAGGGATCGAGAGGAGGAAGCTAGATCCGTCGAGTTTCGCCTCTTTCCTCTTCCTTCCTTCTTGCTCCTAGCTCCTTAGCTCTCTTTCTCTCTCTTACTGTGCTCTCAAATGGATCTGGAATGGAATCAATACCGAAATTGGAGAGTTCTCCGCTTTAAATAGCCTCTGCCCAAATTTGAATCTGTCAGGACGCCTTTATGTACGGCCCGTACCAAATTGGTACGGTCTGGCCGTACCAGGCGTGATGAGCTGAAAAATGGCCAAGTCTGGTGAGACCCGTACCAAGCCTGGTAAGGGTCGTACCTCATCATCTGAATCGCCATTTCTTCGTGTGTTTTGCTCCAAACCTGCAGAAAACAAACAAACACTCAGCAGTACCAAATTCTAAAGATATATCGATGAAATGCACATAATTCAGGTGAATTAGGGCACGAATCTGGTACTAAAACAGGCCTAAAATAGACTAAATATGCGAGGTATCAAGATGCTTCTGTACTTCACCGCTTCAAACACATTCCAGTCTAGATACTTGTGTACTTCACCGCTTCAAACACTTTCCAGTAATGAAAACAGGTAAAAAAGCGTCTCTAAACCCACGTTTGCTAAACTGCCAGCCAACAAATTGCGGAGCACCTTATATAGATTACGAGACGAGACGGACTAACCCGTCCATGAATATTTTCTTTTTGTTTGGCGTCACGGAACGGGACGGGATGGAGCTTACCGCTCTTGTTTTTTTTTTTTTGGCTGGACGGGATGGACAACACTGTCCCTTTTTTTTTGGGGGGGGGGGGGGGGGGGCTGGACGGGATGGATATTACCGTCCCTTATATTACTTAATTAACCAGCTTGGGGTTTAGAATTTGGATTAGTCGGACGGGTTAAAATGCCCCGTCCCGTGAGACGGGATAAACCAACCCGTCATACCTACATTTCGAAATTCCGTCAAAATGATACCCAATAGCGATATTTTATTTATTTATTTCCGATTAATAAAAATTTCAGTCCTATTTAACCTTGGGGTCCCATTTGGCAGAGGCAGAGCCATCTTGTTTCTCCATCTTTCAAGTTTTAATTAGCAAAGCGTGGTACTTGACGCTATCCTCTAACGGAGTCTAAGCTCTCTTCCGAATTCCGATGACCAATGAATCACATGAATTCACATTCCCTTTGAAAAATCGGTAAAAAAAAGTGGATCAATCAGTTACAAACTAGAAGACTCGGCGTAACTCCGACGGTGAGTCTCTTCCGATTCCGATTCAAGCGTTTTATCGCTCAAAACGCGCGCCCAATCGGTTTCGAAATCTATGGTAGCAACAATGGACTGTTGCTTGCTATGATAGAATTTTAGTATTAAGGTGAGGCACTTCACAAACGATATATTTTTTTTTCTTTTCTTTTCTTTTCGTGTACACTAGTTATGTCTGATACCAGTATTTTACTGGTCTTGAAAGTAAATTTTAGCTCAAATCATCTTCCTTATTGAATAACAGTGAATAATGGAGTTTCAATTGAACAAGAAACTTTGTTGATTTTGTTATCTTGAATTTACCAGATGTCCCTGACTCTACGAACAACTTGAAGCACAGTTTGGGGACTGAGATTCAATTCTTGGTCCCCATTCAGATGGTTTTTTCATAGCGGCAATAAATAATGTCCCAATTGTTAGCAAGCCCCCTGTTTTTCTCTCCTCTCCCGGTTACCTTTACAAGGACAAAGCACAACACACTCATCTTCCCCTCTTCAAATCAAGGATCAAACATCCCTCGCTCTCTGTTCAAAAAACCAAATTCAAGCTTTAATTTCATATCAAGTTCAAGAGGTGTCTTTAGGGTTCACTGTACAAGGGAGCCTTTTGAGAAGACCCGTTCTTTCATAAACTCCCTACACCCTGTATGGAAGGAGGGCCTTTTTATTGTCAGGTGCTCTGTGGCAGTTGCTGTAATTTCAGTTGCTGGCCTTTTGGTCTGGTATGCCCGACTCAAAGCCCAGCGATTTGCTGAAACCAAGCTCCTACCATCTGTCTGTTCAATTCTTAGTGAATATCTCCAAAGAGAAATAGATTTTGGTAAAGTGAGAAGTATCTCTCCACTGGGAATTACTCTCCAATCATGCTCAGTTGGGCCCCACAGAGAGGAGTTCTCTTGTGGGGAGGTGGAGGTGGTAAAATTACGCATCCGCCCTTTTGCCAGCCTAAGGCAGGGCAAAATTGTAATCAATGCCTTTGTCTCCCAACCGTGCCTCCTGGTCTCTCAAAAAAAAGATTTTTCATGGCTTGGTATTCCTCCTCCTTCTGAAATAAGCTATAAGCGCAACTCAAATGAAGAAGGGATAGATCACCGCACCAAAAGCCGCAGAGTTGCAAGAGAAACTGCAAGTGCCCAGGGGGCACTAGATAGGGATTCATTAGCAAGAGAGGCAGCTGAAAACGGGTATGTTTTGCCTAAAAGAGGCTTTGTTGTGGTATCAGCTGAGGACTTGTTACCAGACTCGAAGACACAAAATAGGAATGATTTTGAGAAATCTAGTGAGCACTTTTGCATGGATCAAGAGATGCACTCGAAGGATTCAAGAATTGTGGATGGGTCTAGACATACAGATCTGGAGAAGTCATTTGGGTTTAAGACCCGCATGCCCGTTTCCAAGTTCTGGGCCCAGTTAGTGCCTGATTTTGCCAGGCGAAAATTCAAGAGAAACTCGCTTAATAAAGTCTGTTCTGAAAATAGCAGTTTCTCTCAGCAAATGATACTCAGACGGAGTTCTCTTGCAGCTCTGAGGTATTTCAAGAGACTAGAGAAGAAAATTGATTCTTCGCATGGAAGTGGTTTAGATGCTCGCTTGGCAGAGATAATGGCTGACAAACCTGAGAAGCCCGAACATGGATCTGATGATAATTCTATTCATAAAGCTGAGAAGTTTGGATCCTTAACACAATCTAACCAATTTGTACCTATTTGGCCATTTACTCATATTGGAAACCATGCTCAGTCTGATGGGTTGGAGGATAAAATAGAGAAATCGAAGTCAGTGATGGGTTTGAGTCGGGAGGAGATATCTGCTGAACTGACAGAGGGGTTGACGCAGACTCAAGCTGAGGGAATTGAGAAGGCACTGCCGGTCACAGTTGATTCTGTTTATTTTACTGGTGGAACCCTCATGCTTCTTGGCTATGGCGATCAGGAGCCTAGGTTAGTTCCTTGTTATATTTGTTTTTTTAATTTTTTATTCTTAGTGTGTGTGTACATGCATGCGAATGTTTTCTTTCAATATTTGGGGGAGGGTGTATACAGTTAACAGAAAACCGATCTCATTGTTGCACTAATGCGCATTGTCTGGGTACCAATCGGTGTATATTGGTCAAGTACTAGTACCTGAGCTGACCGATGTAGTGTCTAAGACTGGTGTTCTTAAGATTTAGTAAAAACATCTGATAAATTGATATATTAGAGGTATTAATGAGTACATTCTGGTGCTGTTCACTTACCACCGTTCATATTTATTCTGATAATTTTATTTAAAATATTTCTCAACATTCCTTAGTTTATTTTGCTTTATTTTTCTCCTATGTTTGTTGTGTTATTGAATGTGAAGGGAAATGAGAAATGCCAATGGATTCATTAAGTTCCAGAATCATTACAACCGCATCCATGTGCATGTGAGTGGTAATTGCATGGAGTGGCGGCAGGATCAGACTTCACAGGGTGGGGGTCACCTGTCAACTGATGTCTTTGTTGATATTTCTGAGCAGAAGTGGCATGCCAATCTGAATGCTTCCAATCTATTTGCCCCTGTAAGTTTCTTGTTGCTGCCTTTTCTCTGACTCGTGCAATTCTTTTGTGTAAATTAACAATCTGTATATACTGTGTTTTCTTTGTATTTCAATGCAGCTTGTGGAGAGAATTTTAGATATTCCAGCAACGTTGGCAAAAGGGAGAGCTTCTGGTGAGGTGCTTATCTGCACCTGATGCTCTTGTTTCTTTTTTGATTTTATTGATATTGTTCTTGGAAAAAGTGTAAGAATTAGTAATGGAGATGCACATTTTAGATTTATCATAGAATATTCATGTGCCATGGAAATGTTGATGTCTAGTACGGAGCTTCCAATTTTCTTTTTAAGTTTTATTTATATGGCCTGCTGTTTTTTTTATATTTTAATTGCAGGTTCATATATGCATGTCAAAAGGGGATGCATTTCCTAGCATTCATGGCCATCTGGACGTAAAAGGGGTTTCTTTTCATGTATTGGATGCTCCATCCTCTTTTTCGGTATGCTGTTACCTTATGTCATGATATGCTAATTCCGTCTGTTACTGAAGAAGCAACTTAATTTTTGTTGTTGAATAAGGCTCTTCTAAATTGATAAAATTTCGTCTCTTGAGAAGTACATTACATTGTCTATAATCACAATTTCATGCAGGACTTGACAGGAAACCTAATATTTCGTGGCCAAAGAGTGTTTTTGCACAACACAAGCGGTTGGTTTGGTGCCGTTCCTCTAGAAGCTTCTGGAGACTTTGGCATAAATCCCATGGACGGAGAGTATCATATTATGTGCCAGGTACAGCATGCTCGCATGCTCTATACTTATAAGTTGTCAGACTTCTTTCAATTTTTGAACTAGGTTCTTTTTGATATATGAAAACCATTTTGGTGGTAAGATTCACGTTTATGTCTTTATTGCTTTAGGGTCAAACTGTTGAACTGATAGATTCCTTTAACAGGTGCCTTCTGTTGAATTAAATGCCCTTATGAAGACTCTGAGGATGAGGCCTCTTATGTTTCCGGTGAGATCCTTGCTCACTCATGAAATTATGGCAAACTTTTGTGTCAATTTTTAGTCCATTATAAGGTTGATTTGTTCATCCTCTTATCTTCCAGTTAACCTGTGACATTTCCCATCAATGCAATACACTGGTACATTATAACATATATAAGAATCAACCCTCAAAATATTGCTAGAGGTTTGATATTGCTACCATTTAGCATATGTAAGAATCAATGTTGAAAAATGCAACTTTTATGTTCTAGGTGGCTGGGTCTGTGACAGCCATACTCAATTGCCAAGGCCCTTTAGATGCACCTATTTTTGTGGGCAGTGGGATCATGTCCCGAAAATCACTCTCTGTTTCTACTATGCTTCCGTCTGTTGCATCAGAAGCCGTGCTGCAGAATAAAGAAGCTGGTGCTGTTGCTGCATTTGATCGCATCCCTTTCTCCCATGTTTCAGCCAATTTTACTTACAATCTTGATAACTGTGTAAGTTTTTACTTGCTTGCTGGCAATCTCTTGTATAATACCCAAGAGACACAATGACACAATTGGAGCATGCAAGAAAGAATGTTACTGGTGCTGGTATGCTCGCCAGTACACTAGTATAATTATGTTTTTATATTAGGCTCAAAAACTGTTGGTCTAGCAAAGTAATAATATTTCCAGCTTTATTGAAGTTTTGTTACCGTGTTATATTCTATGATCATTGCTTGTCTAATATTCGGTGATGAATAGGTGGCTGATCTTTATGGCATCAGAGCAAGCCTTTTAGATGGTGGAGAGATTCGTGGGGCTGGTAATGCATGGGTTTGCCCAGAGGTAATGCTTTATTGGTATAGAAATTGGAGCCTATAGTTAATACCCTGAGAATTGCAATCTTGTTATCACCATGAGAATTTGATGATCTTGCATATACGACTCTTATGTCATATCCTACCAATCTTCTGTTGTTCACTTCTTCTTTTTTCCTTTTACACAATACTAACATGTGATTTATTTAAGACAAGATATGTGATGTGTTTAGTAAATCAACTAGCTTTTAATTTGTTTGTTATTCAAGGATTTGATGATGATGTGTTCTTTTACTTAATCTGGTAACTGATGGTCAAATCAGTCCATAATAGGCCTTATGAATTCCCACATGCTGCAGTGGCCATGGGATGTTCAATACCTTTTGTTTTGTAAATTGTCCTCTGAACCTATTTGCAGGGGGAAGTTGATGAAGCGGCTATGGATATAAACTTATCTGGTAGCTTCTTACTTGATAAAGTTCTACACCGCTACATTCCTGGCGGCATCCCTCTGATTCCACTCAAAGTAGGGGAGATAAATGGAGACACTAGACTATCAGGAGCTCTCCTTAGGCCGTATGTCTTTATTTTATACTGCCTAGTGTGTTTATCAGTTATTTTATATGATTTAATTTGAGTAATGTGAGCTGCTTCATAGACACTGCATATAAACAACTATTGTTTATTTGTAGATTTGTCAAACTGGGTAAGTTCTTATTTTTTTGTTACCACCTGCCATGTGTTTACTTAGACTTCTTATTGTACCTTTAATATGGTAATTCTTAGTCTGCATTGTTAAATTCATTTACTAATCTGCCTGACACAAGTTTCAATATTTGCTGTATTTTATGTCTTTCATTTGATCTGTGGAACTTAATTTTCTGGTCTTTTCAAAGAAAATAATGTCATTCTACTTTTGAATAATTTCTATTTAATAAGCATTTTTAACTAGCCTTTTTTTCAGAAAAGGAATCTCATAGTCACATTGTTGCATTTGAAACCAGAAAATTCGACATAAAGTGGGCTGCACCAAATGCTGAGGACTCATTCACTGATGCGCGTGGTAATATCATCATCTCGCATGACTACATTACCGTGAACTCATCGTCAGTTGCTTTTGATCTAAACATGCAAGTTCAAACATCATACATTGAAGACTATCTATCGCAACAAGATCCTGATGCCACTGTAAGAAAGGTGCCACTGGCTGTAGAAGGACTTGACCTAGATTTGCGCATGCGAGGCTTTGAATTGGCTAGCTTCTTTTCGATGATCCAGTTTGACTCGCCAAGGCCCCATCATTTGAAAGCCACTGGACGGGTCAAGTTTCAAGGGAAGGTTGTCAAGTCACGAAATACTGGTCGTAAGAATATTAAGTCAGATGATAGTGTTGTTTCGGATGAGGTATCAAGACTTGCTGGAGATATTTCTTTAACTGGCATAAAGCTTAATCAACTGACCTTGGCTCCTCAATCCACCGGCTTCCTTTCTATTTCACGTGATTCCTTGATGGTATGTTGTACTGATCTCAGGACCTATTCAGAAGTTCTTCTATAATGGCAACTATTTTGTGCACCCTTGCAAATTAAAAGCCCAATACACATGAAATTTCAATTTTAAGCCCTACAATGCAGTAATTGTAAACTTTATCCTTCTCCTTTCCCTTTATACATCAGAAGATTCCCAAAGTGCCCTTCCTTTCTTGGTTTGCTCTCTACTGAAATAAGGAAGAATGGATGACAATTTTCACCATTTTTTAAAGTAATTATGGAGGGATATATGACATTTTGATGTTGTTTACAAGCGTGCATGAAATTATCTTGTGAAAGAAATATTGCAATTCTGAAGTATAACTAAGTTTGTTTGTTGGTTTCACTCATTGCATTCGTATGTTAACACCTTTGGTTGAAAGAAATGGCTAATAATAGTTGATCCATCCTCCTGACTTGTTATTGTTGCCTTTTATTTTGGCAGCTTAATGTCAGTGGCCGGCCTGATGAGAATATCTCGGTGGAAGTGATGGGACCTTTATCTTTTAGCCCGGATGATACTGCACAAAAAAGAAAACAAGTATACCTTAATCTTCACAAGGGGCAGTTAAAAGTTACTGCCAGTTACCACCCTGAAATGTCGACTAGTCTGGAGGTAAATGACTCTTTTTAGTATCGTATATGGAGTTTCCCTTAATATCCTGAAAATTCGGTTTTTTGTTTTTTATTTTTGACTTGGTCTCTTTTTGGTTTTTTAAGGTGAGAAATTTACCCCTTGATGAATTGGAGCTGGCTTCTCTTCGTGGAATTATACAGAAGGTGCATCCTGATTGCTGATTACTTCAGTTATTTTTTCCTGCTAATTTGGAGATGGTATAAACCTTAAGAGAGATCAATAACCACAATTTTTGCTGCCCATCATGACCACTACCTTTTTCTTTTGTACAAGGTCAAGGGGTGGAAAAATTAACAGTGCAAATGAATCACAATAAACCGTTGATTTTTCTACCCTTTGTTATTGTAAAAAACAAATTCAATTTTTTTTTGACTTGAATGCATCATTTTACAAATAGAAGAACATCAATGGTTCCCATTTGTTATTTGAAATTTTGAATTTTAAATATGAATAGAAGATAGATTTGTGGTAATGATGCGGCACCAAAGTTGTGTGACTATTGGATCCCTCCTCTATAAGTGTTTACATGGTCTAGACTGAAAGTAGAAAGGTTATATATTAAGCTGCAAATTATTCCCAAATGTTAATGCCTTTGAAATCTGGTGGGTATCCAAATAGAAATATATTTTAGCTTTCCGATATGGCATAGCTTGGGCTGCATTGTTTCAGTTTTATGTGGTAGTGGCACGTATTGGCCAATAGAATAGCAAATTAACTTTTGGATGTGTGCAGGGAGAGCTTCAACTCAATTTTCAGAAGAGAAGAGGTCATGGTTTGTTGTCAGTGCTTCGTCCAAAATTTAGTGGTCTACTAGGTGAAGCACTTGATCTAGCTGCTCGTTGGAGTGGTGATGTTGTGAGTAGTGCTCTGTTTTAAAGTACTTTAATTTTTTAGAATTATCTTGCCATGAAATTTGATGTTTATAGTGAAGACATATACCCCTTGCGAGCCAAGAATATCCTGAACCCGCCAGTTCCAAACACAAGCAAACAAACACAAAAGAAGAAAAGGTAGTATAATTTTGGTCGAAATGTTAGCAGCTAGATAATAGTTAATAGTTAGCAGTTACTAGCATTTGCTTGTAAATACTTTTCTTATTAATACAATTGTTGGTGGTCAGTTAAGACTTAAGACCACTAACCTTAAGTCGAAATGTACATTTGCTACCCTACTAATCAGTGAAAGCTAAAACTAAAGCAGGCTTGATTTGCATGACCTAAATTTAACTAACCTCAAAGAAAACAGTGATATTTTGCTAATAACTATCAACTTTGAATTATAAGTGCAGATTACACTAGAAAAAACTGTGTTGGAGCAAGCGAGCAGTAGGTACGAGATACAAGGAGAGTATGTCCTGCCTGGAACCCGTGAGAGGGGCCCACAACAGAGCCGTGAGAAGGAGAGAGGAGATGGGTTGATAGAGTTGGCCATGGCTGGCCACCTCAGCAGTGTGATGTCATCAGTAGGTAGGTGGCGTCTGAGATTGGAGGTGCCATTTGCTGAGGTGGCAGAGATGCTACCTTTGGCAAGGCTTTTCTCTCGAAGTACCGACCCTGCTGTTCGTTCTAGATCAAAGGTATTACTTTTGCCTGCTTTTTACCTTTTGTAATTGATTATGTGATCTTTTGTTCAATACCAGATTCTTTTGAAGTGTTTGTCTTGAATAAATCTACTATCCATGTGATAATCATACCGTTAACTATCAAATTACTTTCAGGAGCTCTTTATGCAAGGTCTGCAGTCTGTTGGATTTTGTGCACAGAGCCTCCATGATCAGCTTAAGGTGAGACAAAACTATTGCTGTGTGACTTTTAAGGGATAGGATCCCTTGATGGTGGAATTATTTGAAGAGAATATCTTTCAAATCAATGCTAATTGCTTCACAATATACAAATTAGTTCATGGGTCCATTGCTGGTTGGCTGATAATGCATCAGGGGTCATGCAATTCAGACTGTTTAAAAGTTCAATTTGCTCGATAGATGGTAAAACAATGCACCAAATCTCATTGTTTTCAATAGGCCCGATATGTGTATCATATACATCTTGCCTACAAAGTTGATTTTTATATTGGATGATTGTAATATTATCAAGTTAAAATATTGTCGGTGGATCCTAAGTTCCTAACACCTGTATAAATAGGCAATACAGATTTTCCTTTTCTGGGTTCCAATTAAGGTAGCTTAAAGATAGTTGGAAATGTCTGTATCAAAAGGAGACGCCTCTAGTAATTGCCAAACAACCCTTCTAAATTTTTTTCATTTTGTTGTATTCTGTTCTTGCATTATATCGCAGGCACTAGAAGCTTTGCAAACCATTCATCATTGGTCAGATGATGTTATACTGGAGGACATGACTCTGCCTGGCTTAGCTGAACTTAAAGGCCGATGGCAAGGGAGTCTTGATGCCAGTGGAGGAGGCAATGGCGATACCCTGGTATGTTTTGGTGACTTCTGCTTGGCTAATTTTTTTTTTATTTAAAAATAAAAATCTTTACCCATGTACTCAGCTAAAAGAGAACCTTGGGCTTTTGCGGTTGCTCTACATATTCAGCTTTACTCTGTGGAGGCGACTGAAATAGATTGGTAGTGACCATGACTGACACTGTTCATTTGTATTCTGCATAGGCTTATTTCGACTTCCATGGAGAAGATTGGGAGTGGGGCACTTACAAGACTCAACGTGTATCATCCTCTGGTGCATATAGTAATAATGAAGGGCTACGCCTTGACAAATTCTTCATCCAAAAAGACAATGCTACCCTCCATGCAGACGGGACACTACTCGGTCCTGTCTCTAACCTTCATTTTGCGGTGCTGAACTTACCAGTAGGTTTGGTTCCCACCGTGGCTCAGATCATCGAGTCGAACTCGTCAGAATCAGTCCATAATTTGAGGCAGTGGCTTGCACCTGTCAGGGGCATTTTGCACATGGAAGGGGATCTTAAGGGGACTCTTGCGAGGCCTGAATGTGATGTGCAAATACGGCTTTTAGATGGCACAGTTGGAGGCATTGATCTTGCAAAGGCTGAGTTGCTAGCATCTGTAACTCCAACGAGTAGGTTTGTCTTCAGTGTGAATTTTGAGCCAGTAGTGCAAAGTGGGCATGTGCAAATACAGGTATGAAATGTAATTGTAGGGGTTTTAATACTTGTGACATTAGCATTCTGGATGGTTTAGTACTATAACAATTTTAGTTCCAAACAATTACTAGGGTTTCAGTTACATGCATCTTCCATAGATACAATCTACATTCTTCAGTCTTACCAGGCATGGGCCCTAGCTTGCATGGGTGTCTATGTTTGATGAAATGACGCCAACATAACAGGAAAGGCTATAGTTTGTCATAACATCAATGGTTTAGAGCGTCAATTTGTGTATCGTTTTATATAGGATCTAGCATTTCTGGTATGTACCAGCACTAGGCTCTCGTTTGTGCCGTCTGTGTATTGATGTAATGAAGCCAAAATAAAAGGGAAGGTTGTAGTTTGCACTATTTATCTAGTTTCTTCTTATTATTTTTTTCGTGTCCCCATCGAATTAAGGAAGGTCATTATAAAAAGGTTAAGCTGCTAAAGTTTGTGCTAAGAAATTTACTTGACATGAAAAAAACAGAAAATCAACCTGAAATTTCCTGAAAATTTAGTGATAGACATCTTTTATTTCCTCCTTCCCAGTCATTGATACGATTGATCACACCTTTTATGCTCCAAGCATCTAACTACCTAATGTTTTTGGAAAACAGGGAAGCTTACCGGTTACTTACATTGAAAGCGATTCAATGGAAGGGGAAAATGACAAAACAGGTGAGAGCACATTAGGAATAATAAAAATTCCAGTCTTGGGAAAGGAGAGTGGGAGAGGTGGGTCTTCAGAGGATATGAGTGAGAAAAGGTTGGTGAGAGATGGCAAGGTTGAAGAGGGGTGGGAATTCCGGCTGGCAGAGAGCCTCAAGGGTTTGAACTGGAACACACTGGACCCAAGTGAAGTCAGGGTTAATGCAGACATCAAAGATGGGGGCATGATGCTCCTCACTGCTTTAAGCCCTTATGCAAACTGGCTTCATGGTTATGCTGATATTCTCCTGGAGGTTAGTTTCTTTGCACATTATTCTTGGGGATTTGCAGACAAGCCCCTCCATTTTTTATTATCAACTTTTTTCATACAGTAACGAGAAATAAATTAAGTTTCTACGCCAGTTTGGATTACAGCTCTGCATGACCCAGATGTAGTTAGCTATGAGAAAACGTTCAGTTGGACCATAAAAAACATTGGTTGCTATTTAATTTAAATTTGCATTTATATAATTATATATTTTTCGATGAAGTTATTTTGGTTGGCTTGTTGTTAGAGCAAGTCCTTCATAGTATGCCAAGGTGCTTGAACATTAACTGATCAATGTAAAATATATATCCTATATCAACTGATAGCATGACTGGAATTTGATGCCATTTCCTTCTTATGCATTATTATACCATTACAAAAGGTAACAGGCACTGTTGAGCACCCTGTGGTTGATGGATCAGCATCATTTCACCGAGCATCAATTTCTTCTCCGGTTCTAAGAAAACCTTTAACAAATTTTGGTGGGCTAGTCAATATTGTATCCAACCGCCTGTGCATTACTTCAATGGAAAGCCGGGTCAGTAGAAAGGGCAAGATCTCATTGAAAGGGAACCTGCCACTTACAAGTAGTGAGTCTTCAGCTGGAGATAAGCTCGAGTTGAAGTGTGAGGTGCTTGAAGTTTTAGGCAAGAATGTCTTGAGGTGTATATCTGTTACTTGGAAGCCCTAGAGAATAAGCATCTTAAATTCAAATAACACTAAGCCCTAAAGTCATAGTGACGTGCAAAAAACAGTTCTAATATTTTTTTTTGTTTTCTTTACAACAGTGGGCAAGTGGACAGTCAGTTGCAAGTGAGCGGCTCAATATTGCAACCAATCATATCAGGAATGGTTCGGTTGAGTCATGGTGAAGCTTACCTGCCTCATGACAAAGGAAATGGGGCTCTTGCTAATCGTCTGGCCTCAACTAAGGCACGGTATCCCCCTCCTGGGTATGATCAGATGATGACTTCTGGAAATGTTTCCCGCTTTCTTCGGTCCTTGTCTACTTCTTCAGCTAGTATGTTTATGATATATGTATATATATTTGTTTTTATGATACTATTGTCGGTCGTAATCAATAGTAATACTGTGCGAAGTCCTAGAGCAACTTGAATTTCTATATTGTGCTTGGTGTGGACTCCAAACCTTCTTTTCTTCAAGGAAGATCTTATAATTGTGATATTTCTCAAATGAGTCATTTCATCAAGTCATTTTCTACAGATGAGACAGAAATTTTGTCAGGCCTCAGAATGGAGATAAAATACTAGAAAGCTAATTTACAAGCTTTTATGTACTTCTTCGGTCTTCTTGATACATTTGAACTGTTGACATGTCAATTGTTATACCCTTGCATCACTATCATTCTTAGATGTCAATTGTTATTGTCATGCCAAATAATGAAGAGATCTGGTTCTAATTGAACTAAGTTGTCCCTAACTAAATTTTCCTTCATTATTATATTGTCAAATTGCACAAAGTATGTAATAAATCTACATTAGGCCCTATTAGTTATGTCTCAGAGAAGTGCTTTATTGTTTTGTAGGTCAACAATCAGAGGTAGAAAAGAGTAAGGATCAAGAAAGTACTAAACCAAACATGGATGTAAGGCTGGCTAATTTGAAACTTATAATGGGGCCTGAACTGAGGATTGTTTATCCTTTAATTCTCAACTTCGCTGTTAGCGGTGAACTTGATCTAGATGGTATGGCCCACCCGAAAGGCATCAAGCCTAAGGGCATTTTAACTTTTGAAAACGGCGAGATCAACTTAGTTGCCACTCAGGTACGGCTTACTTATTCAGCTATGTAATTAATGGAAATTCAAATTTTTTTGTATATCAAAAAAAGGAAAGAGAGTTTTCAAGCTATGCTAGCCAATCATGGACATTGATAATTGAAGCTGTTAAAAATATACATTCCATGGCTGTTTATTTAGTTCTCTGAGATGATGGAACTTCTTTCCAAAAGCAAAATGTGTTTTTGCAAATACAAGAAGATTCAAGGTGGTTTCTTAAATCTCTTTATATTCTCATCCTGGTGGTTTAACATCCTACTTTGTTTGAAAAACTGCAGGTTAGGCTAAAGAGGGACCATTTGAATATAGCAAAGTTTGAGCCAGATCTTGGTCTAGATCCTATTCTAGATCTGGTGCTTGTTGGAACTGAGTGGCAATTTAGGATACAAAGCCGAGCCAGTACATGGCAAGACAATTTGGTCGTGACATCAACCCGTTCTGTTGACCAAGATGTTCTTTCTCCTATCGAGGCAAGCAATTCTCCTTCTCTGCCCCCCCAACCCACCCACCCACAGACACACACACACAGACACACCAAAAAAATAATAATTTAGTCTTTAGCAAAGTTGTAATTTGTAAAGCTATATTAGTGCATCAATGAATATGCTCATTCTGATCACGGGACTGCAGTTGTTAGCCTTCAAAATTCTATTTATCAAAGCTCTTATCCATAATGAGGAAGTCTACAATATCATCCCTTCTTTAATGACTGCACGATTACTTGGTCATGTCACTTTAGGCAAGGATAGTAGCAAAGCTGTGTTTACAAGATCCAAATATAGAGAATTACTGAGACATTGGCAACAAAAATATTAACAGATCATCACCAAAGTCCAAAATTGTTAAAAAAAAAATGCAGTGGTGTGCTCGAAAACAGGAGAAACAGTACTAATAGCCAGATATCTTACTTTTCTGGTAGGCTGCAAAGGTTTTTGAGACGCAGCTAGCTGAGTCATTGCTAGAAGGTGATGGCCAACTCGCATTTAAGAAGCTGGCAACGGCAACACTAGAGACGTTGATGCCGAGGATAGAAGGGAAGGGTGAGTTTGGCCAAGCTCGATGGCGGCTGGTCTATGCTCCCCAGATTCCTAGCTTGCTCTCTCTCGACCCCACTGTTGACCCACTCAAATCCCTAGCAAATAATATCTCCTTCGCCACTGAAGTTGAGATCCAGCTTGGCAAACGCCTTCAGGTATTCTGTTTTTGTGACATCTCATTTTGTATAATTGAAATGACCCTTTTGAAAAATGTTCAAAGAAATGGCTATAGCCTATACGATGTTCAAAGAAAGTAAATTTTGCAAAAGGAATATGATTATAACTATTGACACTGGTATAATGGATGATTTCATATACATCCAATTTAGCTCCAGAAATAATTTTGTTCTTCATTTTTTTTATTTTTTGCGTCCCTTGTGTTACAGGCCTCAGTTGTTAGACAGATGAAAGATTCAGAAATGGCTATGCAATGGACCCTGATCTATCAGCTGACCAGCCGGCTCAGGGTTCTTTACCAGTCGACTCCATCTAACCGTTTTCTCTTTGAGTACTCTGCCACTTCTCAAGATTAAGCAACACCTTATAATTGTAAACTTTTTCAAATTCCTTGATATATATAAAAAAGAATTAGCTGTTGTGTAGTGTGTACATAGATGGAGAAGTTTTGTCTGCAGATTTGTAAATCTATTCTTTTGCTCAGAAATGAGTTTGTAAATAGTTAGTGAAAACTGACATACTAGATATTACATGCTATTTTCAAATGCCGATGACGTAGTGCAGCTTTCGCGTACTGTGTTGGCTCAGACACTAGTTTCAGTTGTGTATCAATATTATGTTGTTCAGTTGTTAGTTTTAGCTGAGCAACAAAACTGTGACCTTGCTGACCCCAAAACTCTGGCCTTAATGAGATTGCCCCTCCGTTTTGAAAGACAAAGTAGAACATCAGCCATCCAATTTTAAAGAATTATTGATCTCACCTTGAGAATTCAGATGACCTAGCATCTGATAGCACATGAATTACAAAATTTGCCACACCTGCAATTAGAGGCTTAATGATTTTATCCACAAGAAAAAAATGTACTAATATTCTTCTTCTTCTATATATGTTGTGTCAGGTATCCTTGTTCTTTAATTTGCTTGAAATTGGAAGTATTTTTATTACTGATTGTTATTATGCTATTATAGAAAATGTTTCTATAAATCTTCTTACTAAGCATATCATTCCATTGGGGAAAAATTAATTCACCCCCTGAACTTTTCAATTTACCATGAGCTCATTCAATATCTACTGCACAATTGCCACATGAGCTCATTCAATATCTACATGCACAATTGCTACATGAACTCCTGCGACGATTCAGATTTGGAGTACCTTTCGTTGATCATTGGGCTGCTCTTCCTCCAGGGAGTTCGAGCTTCGCATCTTCCCCGCCATGGACCAAGTTCTTGAGTTCTTGGTACTACGCTTCCCCATTGTAAACTTAGAGAAGAAGATAGATTGAAAAAAGGATTTCTATTCATTCATACTGTGTTACAGTTCTATTAAAGTGGCTCCCCATTCGCAAAAAGACCCGTTTCTTCTCTAATCGCAAAAATTATCTTATGGTGTTCCATAGAGTTCTAAACATTGATTTGTAATTACTTTGATCACAATTATTGATAGATCAAAGGCCGAATTAGTCAAATCCTAACTACATTAATTATAACTTTCTAATTTTCTTTGGAGTGTCATTGACATTGAGCAATGAGCATTCTATTTTTACATGAAAAGAAATAAATAGAAAATTTTCAAACAAGAAAGCATGCAGGCCCAATAGTTAAAATGATTCTAAGATGAATACGTGGCGGTTTGAAACACTCTGGACATGGCAGAGTAGGGCTGCAAACGAACTGAACCGAATTGAACTTACCTCCAGTTTGAATTTGGTTTGAATTAATTTCGAACTAACTCAATTTCGAACGAACTCAATTTCGAACTTTTACGAACTTTGTTATGACTTACGAGTTATGACTTATGGCTGGGCCGTAGTTCGAAATTACAACACTCAATAAAAACTCAGGCATTCTGAATTCTAATTACACAGTACACCAAAGTTTATATCAAAGTTCATTACAAATACCAAAATTATATCAAACACCAAACTTTAGTACAATCAATCAAAGTTCAGTATAATCACAGAATCCAAAGTTTTCCAAATAGCCAATAGGAGCAACATTACCAAAGTTTTCAAATATCTAAAGTATTCAAAGTACAATATAAATATCAATAGAAGTACAGAACAATCACCGAAGTCTTAAAATTATTACAAACCCAAAAATTATCCTAAATAAAATATTAAAGTTCATTATCAGCGGAAATTAACGGTTCACGTTTGAGTTAATTTCGAACTAAGTTTGGTCTGCGAACCTATTTCGAACGAACTAGGTCCAGTTTGAGTTTGATTTGAATTAATTTCGAACTAAGTTTGGTTTGAATTAATTTCAAATGAACTCAATTTCAAATCGAATTTTTTTACGAACTTTTTCGAATCAAACTCGAATCGAGTTACGAACTACGAATTTTTTGTGCAGCCCTATGGCAGAGGCAGTCATGGCTGCTTTAAAGATTCGACAAACCACATAAAGTTCATTATAATTCAAAGTGTTCAACTTCTATATCTTGTCTTTTCAATACATGTAAAACATTATTTCCTTATTTCATATTCACTCATTGATAAGTCAAAAAGTAATATCATTTGCAAATTTATAAAGTATAACCCAACAACTTCAAATTTTGAATTGAAAATAAAAATAAAAATAAGAAAAAAATAGTTCCAGTGTAAATGCTAAAATAATCGATTATTATTGATTTATGGAAATATGTAAAATTTGAATTCCCGAGTATGATATTATGAAAAATTACAACTTAAACATGTCAAATTATGTTGTTTGGAATTTTGAAAAATTAAGCAGTACACACGAAGGATCTATAAACTAGCATGAACCAATTTATTTACTTATTTTATGCAGAGCCATTAATTCTTTTGTGAAGTGCAACTCTAAGTTGCTACTCATCTTGATTTTAAATACTGAGATT
This sequence comes from Carex parvula, assembly GCA_025461045.1. Lineage (NCBI taxonomy): Eukaryota > Viridiplantae > Streptophyta > Magnoliopsida > Poales > Cyperaceae > Carex > Carex parvula. The sequence goes on along the minus strand of JAJGRW010001085.1, from coordinate 1,532,832 downwards.
ATGTTTGGATGGGGACATAAGTGAAGACTATAACTCTTTTATTCGATTATTTGAGGAGTCGAATATGAATAACAGAGCATCCTTATTTCTGAAATTAATTAGCAATTTCAAACAGCTGTCAAGAAATAAAATTAATATTAATTTCACAAGCGTTGCATCTCTGAAATTAGCAATTTGCGCTTGACCTCTTTATTCTGATGTTTTTTTTTTTCTTCCGTTCCGACCTCTTCCTTTTCCTTTCTTATTTTTCTTGTGCTCCTGATCCTCTGCAATTAACGTCGGACAAGCAGCGATATCGCTTCCACCCCTTCAGTGATAAGTGATAACACTCTCTTCTCCCAACCCCCTTCTCTCTGTCCCACACCCATTCAGCGATATTGAGTTTTCAACACTTTAATTTAAGCCAGAAATGAGTTAAATTAAGGGGGAATTTCACGTATACCCCTCAAAAACTTCAAAATTACGTATTTCCCCTGTAAACTTCAAAAACTCACATATTTATCCATTTTATTGTCTTTTATATTAAAACTCATTCTAATTTATAAAATATCCATTTTACCCTTTATTAAAAGTATAAAATGCCCCAGCGAATTCAAATTTGAATATGAAGGATTCCTCTACACTCCGATCCTCGCGCATCACAATAAGATCTGTGGTGTTCGCTTCAAGATTCGTGTTGATCTAGCATGCACGGACTTAAAGCAATTTTGATCCGTGTGCATTGCATTAAGTTATCTGTACGTTTCTTCAATTAAAATATGTAATTTTGAAGTTTTTGAGAGGTATACGTGAAATTCCCCCTTAAATTAAAATAACGATATCAGAAGATTCTCATATTGAAAGACGCCTGCCGAAATATTTATATATACCATTTTAAAAAAATAAATAAACCAAATAACCACCGTTTTCTGACAATTCTAAATCTAGCACGGCCGCAGAATACCGGAGCAGACCCACATGAGGGAGACTGCAGAATGTCGGAGTAGACCCCCATATGGGTCTGCACTATGCCGGAGCGGACCCTGGGCCGTACTAGCCGGAGCGGACCTTGGGCCGCACTATGCCTGCGGCCCCTCTTATTTTTTTTTTAATCTGAAGTTGATTATGATTTTGTTTTGAAAGTTTTTATCAAAAATGTAAAGTTTGTACTGGAAGTTGTGTGCAATTACTTCTGTTTGAAATGTCGTTTAATCTGAAATTGTTGTTCGTCATTTGTTTGATAAAAAAAATATTACAATAGAACAAGGAGCCATATAAAGAAGCATACAATAGAACAATGCTAATGTTATTGAAAATTACAAATACGTCTAATTAACTGAAAATAAACAACATTTTTACGAGTACAATTAAAAAAACAACATTAACTCTCAATCTCGTGCAGCTCGAGCAGCCTGTTTTGTCTTTCTTGTGTATCTCGGCCGACTTGGTGTCATCTTCTCCTGTTATTTAGAACGTCCATCCACATCGAAATTCGGTTGTGCTGTCTTCTGCCCACAGAAATATTTTTATCCTCTGGAACAAGGACCGGGCCATCGTGTTGAGGCCATTCCGACTGATTTTCATACACATGCCATTGAGCGCTCCATGTGTTGATCAGTGTATGGATGTGCTAGTAGTGACTTACAAAGACGCCAGGGTCGATGCCTCGGAGACGACACACGAACAGAACATGAGAGCACGGTATTCTCTCCAATTGAGGCTTCTGGCACGTGCAAGTTACCGTGTGATCATCCGCGATTATCACCGTGTATTTGTAATTGGCCTTGGTAAACCGGCCAGAATCGTCAGGTATGAAAGCGTGAACTCTCTCCTGTGTGGAGGTTACCTCGAACTCGTTGTTGTTTCCAAAGCCCCCCATCGTCTTTATTTTATCGGACCTCTCGAACCGTTTGTTGATCAGCTACGAAAAATTAAAAAATAGAAGTCAGATTTTTGTAACAAAGTTCATTAAAAAATTATGAAGAAACAACTACAAATAAAAGTACCTAATGCACATGACAAGAGAATTGTTGACCTTGACTGGCTTCCCATTCCGCTTTGGCCCTCCTTTGCGCAAATCATGTCATACATTTGTAAAATGTGTCTTCAATTATTGCTGCAACCGGTAACTTACGAGAGGACCTGAAGACATTATTAAGCGACTCGGATCCATTTGTACTCATGATGCCCCAACAGTAACCACCGTCCAGTGCTTGGAATATCTTCCATGGTTTAGGGCACTCGTTCTCATCTTGATCCAAATATTTACCCACACCGTCTAGCCAATTGAGGGCAATGTCACATGCCTGCCCCATTGCTTGCATTCCTTGCTCGTATCTCCTCATCTTCCTCTTAGCCACACATATTCTAAAAAAATGGATTGCCTTATCACTGCAACCATTCTTCTTCATGTTCTCGGCTATGTGAGTAGCACAAAGACGGTGAACACATTGATCCTCATCCTCCTCGTTCCACCCCATATCATCTTGTCTGAACACCTTCTTGATACCCTTTCCCCTATCAGTGATGACACACATGAATCTGGAGCGGATTACATTACGGCGCAACTATTTCATGAACCACGCACAATCGTCATAACTCTATGATTCTACTAGTGAAAAAGCCAACGGGAGGAGCTGGTTTTCAGCATCGTACCCGGTTGCAATCAACAGCTTGCCTGTGGTAAAACAATCAAATTAATTTCGTAAGAGCTGAAATCAACTAAAATAAATAAAGTGGAAACAATCAAATTAGTTACCTTTATACCGGCCTGACAGGAAACATGCATCAACGGTGATGACCGGTCTGATATGTTGAAAAGCAGCTATGCACGGTCCAAATGCCCAAGCCGCCCTATGAAAATACTTCCATGGTTCAGGTTTACCAGTGGAATATGAGGTCACCTCAAACAATGTTTCTGTCAATAAATTTAAAAAAATAAGTTCAATTTTTGATTGATAATGAAATGACGTAAAAAATGAAGGAATAATATAGTACCTGGGTTGCTTTTTTTGATTGCCTCCAACAATGGAACTACAAGAGAGTATGACCCCTCCCAACTACCAAATTGACGGGCTATTGCCAACTCACGGCCATGCCACAGTTTGTTGTACGCCGGTATCTGACCGTTGTACCTTTCAGCAACAGTAATTCGGACAGCTTATATACTCAAGTCGACATCGTTCCTCATGTGAGCGGATATACACTCAGCAACCATAGTAGCCGACAACTGGGCGTGATCTGTTCTTGTCGCATCCGCGTGGCATGAATGTTGTGTTGGGCACTTGGAGACACGCCATTGTGTTCCATAACCGGTGGCCTTTGCGAGTATGTACCACCCACAGTAACTGTCCTTGCACTTGAACCTAATTCTTGTGCGGTCACTGTGCGTATTCGTTATCTCTTTGTTGCAAAGGATGTGAAACCTAGCTTGCGCTCTTCATTGCCTCTTTTGAGTCATATGTTTGTCCCTCAGACAATTCATTCTCATACTCTGCCCTCCTTCCCCACAAACCTGAATTTGCTTCCATAAACCCTGATGTGTCGTTGAAAGCATGAATCAGGTGCTGAAATCCGTGATCCATTATCCGAAACCCGCGATCCATCTTGAAAGTCCTTGGTAGTCCGAGCACAGACCCGGTATCTTCCTCGTTAGACTGATCGCTCATACCCTCAGGATCACTATCAACCCAATTTTCCTCTGCCTCTAGTATTTCTGGATCCACTTCTTCATCGGTTTCATCCGGATCACAAGTTTGACCCCAATGAGCGGTCCGACTAGATGAAGGCTGGTCAGTCTGGGATGGGGCCCCACGGGAGGCACGACTACTGGAGGGTCGGTCCCTCTGAACTGGGGCCCGACTACTACTGGAGGGTTGGTCTCTCTGAACTGGGGCCCGACTACTGGATGGTTGGTCAATTTGGACAGGGGACGGACTAGAGCCGGATGAGTTACCCCGACTACGACCCTGGATTAACCTCATAACTGGGTTGGAACGCCAGGCTCTAATAACCTCCACATATAGGTCAATTATCTTGTAGGCACCTCCAGAAAAACTCATGGTTTGGTTGTACAATACCTGCCAGACTCCCTCGTTTTGAATTGAAAATAGTTGGAACCAAGTTTGTGCCGAACTAGTCGGCATGTTAATTTTGGCATCAATTTTAAGGTCATACTGGCCCTGATCCAACTCCAAATTCTGACATATATTTGATTTAAGTCCCACATAATCAGTACCCGGCAATACCGGGATCACAGTAACAGGTCCAATACTATAGTAAGCCCCATTAGGACCTGCTAAAACATCCCCACCAGTGTAGATAGATACCATAAGAGCCATTTTTTCAATTCAATACATAAAATACCTACAATTAAAAATTAACTAAATTAATTATTTAATTAATTATTCTAAATTAATTATTCTAAATTAATTATTCTAATTTAATTATTCTAATTTAATTATTAATCTACTGAAATAAAAATAAAAAATTTAAAAGAAGAGATAAAAAACTTACAGATCAGAGAGCTAACCCAGGAGAGAGAAGGTGTGAGAGTGTGAAATGAAATTTCGCTGTCATTTTCGGACTATAAAGAACAAGGTCCGCTCCGGCATAGTGCGGCCCAGGTTCGCTCCGGCATATTGCGGACCCATATGAGGGTCCGCTCCGGCATTCTGCGGTTCCTCTCATATGGGTCCGCTCCGGTATTCTGCGGCCGTGTTAGATTTAGAATTGTCAGAAAACGGTGATTATTTAGTTTATTTATTTTTGTAAAATGGCATATATAAAAATTTCGGAGACGCCTGCATCGCTGAGAGAGGAAATAAAATTGACACGTTGGACTTTGAAATTAGAAATGGAAGACGTTGGAAATGCTCTTGTTGAGCTATAAGCAGGAATGTGAAAGAGTTTAAGAACAAATTTATTCATCGAGTTATGTTTTGAGATCCACAATTCATGCTAATTTTTTTTTTTTAAAAGAAATAATAATTTGTTGTCGTTCTCAATATTTATGATTATATTTACTTTGTGATTATTATAATATTATTTTACTAACATTATAATATTATTTTACTTTTGTTATTATTAATATTTAAGCATCATTTATATTTTTTAATACAACAACATAAATATTATTGTCGTGTTGTTCTCCCACTTCCAAATTAAATAATAACACTTGATAGTTGATGACAGCAGAGGAAGTTACCGAAATTTTTATTAATAGAAAATATAATAAAAAATATGGACATTGAAGAACGTTTTTGCTAGAATTCGAGATGTAGCAAAAACGTAATGGTTCATAGCGTCCAAGGCACTGTAGCTGGACGTTAGCCATAACGTCCAGTTAATCTGACCGATAATGATCTCTAATTAACAAAAAACACTGTAGCTTGACGTTATGATCCATAACGTCCAGCTACAATGGTTTTTTTTTTTTTTTCAAAAAAACGCAAATTGAAGCAAGCAAAAAAAAAAAAAACACTGTAGCTGGACGTTATGGACCATAACGTCCAGCTACAGTGTTTTTGGTTAATTAGAGATCATTAGTGGTTAGATTAACTGGACGTTATCGACCATAATCCAGCTACAGTGCCCTGGACGTTATGGACCATTACGTTTTTGCTACATCTCGAATTCCAGCAAAAACGTTTTTCAATGTCGATATTATTTTATTTTATTTTCTATTAATAAAAATTTGGGGAGGAAGTTATGGTTGCATAACTTTTATGTTCCGTCCAAAAAGGACTTTGATTTAAAATGCTATTGAGTAACACCATGACAAATACTTTGTTGTTAATTTATTAATAATTTTTGGTGCATTTGTTCATTTGTTGTACACGGAGCGAATTCGGAGACAGGCAACCGTATTAATGATTAATTTATGACCCGAATCCGATTACAAATATAAAAAGACAAAATTGATCACGAGCTTCTTCTACTTTTCACGAATCCTAAGTCCTAACTCAACCGTCATTTTGTTTGTTTAATGACTATTTGGTCATCGACTGAACTACAGACCCTCCGATCAAGATCTGACGATTCTCATTCCCGAAGCTCTTTTAAAGGCCAACCGTAGTTCTTTGTTTCTTCTTTTGGAAAATAACCCTGCACACGGAGTACGCAGTTGAAGTAATTTTGGAAAGTGGGATCCACTATTTGTGCTTACGGAGCTGTGAACCTTAATATTCCTGGTGTATGTAAATTATTATTCTTTTTCCCGTTTAAACCCTAGGTCCTCATGCAATTGACGAAACCCTATTTCTTCAATTTTTTCCACTGTCGAATCTATTTGTTCTAAGAAGATTTCTCAATCGGTAGTCGAAGCCGGCTATACGAGACTTTGATCCAGGTATGATTTTCTCCAAATTTAATTTTGATTCATGCGATTTTTCGGGGGTTCTGGGGTTTTGAATTTTTTAATTAATTTTTCCTCAATTTCAGGCCCCAAATTTGCTCTATTTTGTGATCATGCAACTTCAGTCATGTTAATTGATCTGCAATTGGGGTTACGACCATTCCTGCGCCTATAATGGATGGTCGATTTACTGCTTTCGTTTCCTTTTCTTCAAATCGACGATCTGTAGATGGACAACAGTGTTGACAAACCATTTTTGTCAATAATAGTTTGTGCCAAAAATCACAAGGAACTCACTGGAATAGCTCCTTCTCACAAATGAACATAGATTGCATGTGGAATGTGAGAATAGCAAATTCTCCAAGGGGAAAGGAACGCTAAAGGAGGTACCTCTGAATGCTTTTGGAGCAGGGATTAAGAGAAGGCGGAATGGGTCTAATCCTTTGCCTAGTGTGCCGGGTACTAACCCTGATAAGGAGGAGGGTTCAAGGGGCCACAATGGCTCCACATGGGCTGATAATTCTGATAGCAACACTGCAATAATAGTGTTGAAAGAGGAGAAGCATAGTTATTTAGGTGACAGTGCAGAGAATAGGACTTCTGAAAAAGGAAATGATTGAGGTCTCCAAAAGGCACATTCGACCTCGAGCTCTGGTGCCACTTCCTCACATTTATCTGGTCAAAAGAGGAAGGAGCAATCAGAGCACTCTAAAGAAGTAGAAGAAGAAGAGGAGCTGCACTCATGCTTTGTTCCTTTTCTGATCAGAGGTCAGGTTTGAATGTCTTCAAGCCTGTAAATGGGGTACACATGTTATCTGCTGTACTAGAGGGTAATGGATTGGTGGGTCCATGTGGGGTTTTGAGGCCTAGGATGCGTGATGGTTTTGTTAGGAAAAAACGCCGCTTCTACGAGGTTAATTTGAGGGATTTTAATCCAAGTTACCATTGTCAAGTGGAGAATAAGGGTTTATTGGCCTATGGACCGTAGTTGGTACATTAGTTCAGTGAAAGAATACGACCCAGTAATTCACAAGCATTGTGTGAGGTATGATGACCAAGAGCTTGGCTAGACCTTCACAATGAGAGGTTTAAGCTCTTGCTCTTCCCTAGTGATGTACCAAACAAATCTAATTGGAATGAGAACAAAAATCCAAACTTGCTACTGGGGGAAAATCTTGAAGAAGAGAGAGAAGAGGATTCCGATGCTACCATAGAAAAGATTGTGGAGACAAAACCAGTCAAATCATTGCTCACATGCTCCTTGTACCAGCTGAAACCCAACCTAATACCTGTAATGTCCAATAGTAATAACTTTGAAGTGAAAGCTAATAAGAGCTCGGTTAAGAATGACAGGTTTCTCATTGTTTATTCTAGGAAACAATTTCGGAACAGTAAGGAGAATCTCAGTTCCATTGGCACCATTCTTGTTGATGCAACTAGGATTTTGCCAAGCCATTGTGACATATTGCTGAAGTTGAACTTACCGCTAGCTTTGCTGGACGGGTTTTGATAGGGTCACATTTTTGGCATTGGCATTCGTTATTCTTTCTTTATAGCGGCGCTTTAATTACCATGTCACCATTGGTTAAGTTAGAAATATGGTCTCAGACAACTCATTTGGTGGGAAATATTTCTTGCTCGAGGTTTGTTTGAGGTTGGCAGTTTCCATCTTGTGTTTCCTTGTGGGAATGTTTAAGATGAACAGTGAGTGCAATGGTAAAGCATCTAAAGTGCCGATTATGTCAATCACTTGTGCAATTTCGGGTTTGCATGGCTATAAGGGTCAGGCTGTCATAGGTTTATTCAGCTTCTTTCGGATTACTAATTTGAGATGGGCTTATTTGCAGAAGCAGATTTAATGTGACTACTCATGGATAAAAGTACCTCATTCATATTTATGTCTAAAAGCTGGTTAAAATCCAGTCATTTAAACCTTACCTAAAAAGCTCCAAATCTTCCTTTTCTTACTCTTCCAAATAGCAAAGGTAACTCTCTTGATTATTTTTGTTTAAGTGAACTTTGTATCATTTATAAAATTGCACTTTTCAGCTGAGCAGGATTCTTCGAGTGGATTGGTTGACCCGCTGTTGGCATACCAACCAATTTTTTCTGGTGTAAATCCAATGATGTTTTTCATGAACAAGAAAGGCACCTCGAAACCGCCTTCATTCTTACTCAGTTCCCATCATGAAATGATGCCCGTCTCCAGTTTTCCCCAAAACTCGCAACCGACAACCTTGTTGTGTATTTCTGGAGATGACAATGATAAAGATGGCTCTGCTACTAAAAGTATCAATGTAGATGACAAGGATGCAACAGCGTCTTCTCCTCCAGCCACTTATGTTGTTGAAGGTTTAGTCGATCAAATCTCACATGTGATTCACAGCTCCACACCAACTGCTCCAAGATCCACACTCCGTAGGGCCCGCCCCTCTTATCTCTCAAAACTATGGCCCTCGAGCGATCAAATTGTCTCCAGGAAACCCTGCTCTGATACCTCATCTCAACCACACAGTAGCAAATGTTCAAAGCGAAACTACTCTGACTATGCCTTGACCTGCTGTGCAAATGTGCTCGTCACAGCCGATAACAGAGGTTGGAGGGAATGTGGGGCCCATGTGGTGCTTGACTTTGACGAGCAGGAGGGTGCAAGATTATGTGTGCAGTTTTTCAGAGAGACGAAGTACTTCTATCGTGCAAACCAGGTCATGCAGCCAGGGTCCACAAACCGGTACAACCATGCAATGATGTGGCAGGGTGGAAGGGACTGGTCTTTAGAATTTACCGAACGAAACCAGTGGTTTATTTTCAAGGAGATGTATATAGAATGCTACAATCGAAACATGAGAGCTGCCTCTGTTAAAAACATTCCAACACCTGGTGTACTGATAGTTGAGGGTGATAACATGGTTGGTTTTAGACGGCCATTTGTGCGTGGGTTGGGGTACATCAGACAGGTTGGATCAGATATAGATGTAGCTCTCGATCTATCTAGGGTTATGTATGAAATGGATAGTGAAGATGAGGAGTGGGTTTTGGGTTTCAATGGAGAGAGAGAGTTGACGGAGGATTTATTCGAGCAGATTATGGATAAGTGTGAGAAGCTTTCATACGTGAATAACTGCACAGAGTTCACTAAAGAACAGATTGAAGAGCTAATGGGGGATGTGGGCCCCATGGGGGTAGTGAAGGAAGTTGCAGGCTACTGGATTACCAAGAGGATGAAGAAAGGAATGTCTTTAATTCGTCATTTGCAGGTAGGGATTGTTACTTCCTACTTCATCTCTTAATTTTTTTGGGCTTTCTGTTGAAATGGCTCTACTGTGCGATTAGTTTGCAATTTCCATATCACTCGTTTCATTTTCTTGGCTTGCAAAATAAGGTTGGCTGTGGGAAATTGACTATGCTTAATTTATTCAAGAGTTGCATGGATATACTTATACAATAAGCAGCATAATCTTTTCCATTTCTGAAATCGTCACCTGTCCATAATCACAATAATAGTTATTTATGTCAGGCTTTTCATTAGATTTGAAATATACCAGGATCCTCTTTGCAATATAGTGGGATAATTTCTCTCTTTCTTGCTTTGCAGCCTCCACTGTGGATGCATTACCAGAAGCTGCTAGATGAATGGGAAGCTTCAGTCAGAAAAATAAAACGTGCACCCCACAGTGCACTCAGCAAGGCCCCCCCGGCCGAGAAGCCACCCATGTTCGCCTTCTGCCTCAGGCCTTGTAGCCTTCAGCTAGAGCGCCGCCAGAAAAAGCTGCTCCCCTCTTCCCGGAGTCATGTCGGTTCCCGCAAATCTGGTAGCTTTTTTTCATTGCTATATCATTACTATTTTATCTATATATTTTTTTGGTACCTTTTTGTTTCTTCTTTGTTCTTTATCGTTTCTTGCTTTTATTTGGGGCAAATGGCAGCCAGTATTTTACTATTTTTATGTTAACACATTTTCAGGCATTTATTTCCTGTTACATAATAGTCGTATAATAGATCTCTTTTGTATTGAATTTTAATCTTAGGAAGGAGGCTTACGAGTGCTTCCCGAGATAGAGTTGCATCTGTTTCCAGGCTGAATCATCCGAAAAGAACAGGGTTACCAGCACCACAGTTCTCTGACAACCACCAGGCTGTATCATACCTCTCTCATAACCAGACTGTGTTAACGGGTAAGCGGAAGCGCCCTGCAAGTTTTGACATGCCCGACAGGATGAATCCAACCAGTTTGCCTTCTGACAACCTAGGGTTCCTTAAAGAAGATGTGGAGGAGTTCGAGGCGAGGGATGCACAGAATGCTGCTCTGCATGCGGTAAATATGGCCAGGCTTAAGAGGCAAAAAACACAACTGATTATGCAAAAGGCTGATCTGGCAAGTTCTGACATGCCCGACGGGATGAATCCAACTAGTTTGCCTTCTGACAACCTAGGGTTCCTTAAAGAAGATGTGGAGGAGTTCAAGGTGAGGGATGCACAGGATGCCGCACTGCATGCGGCAAATATGGCCAGGCTTAAGAGGGAAAAAGCAGAGCTGCTTATGCAAAAAGCTGATCTGGCAATCTACAAAGCGAGATCTGCTCTCATGATCGCTGACGCAATAAAATATTCCACTCCAAAGTGTAATGGAGCTGCTTGAAAGCTTCTCTGGATTTTTTTTTCGTTCTTTCTAAGAGGGATATAGTTTCTCCAAAGAAAAATATGTTAATTGGTTGCACAAGTGAGAGTTTACTTGCTGACTGAGTTGGTGGGGTAGGGTTGAGCTGTGGTATATTTGTCATTTTACCTCAGCCTTATTGTGACCCTTTTTGGCGATAATGCTGTTAACTTGTTCCATCTGTGATGGAGAAAATTGCTTTAGTTTATAGAACCTCTCTCTGCCATTTTTCATTTTGTACAGAATGTTTAGTTAAAGATAGTTCATTGTGTTAATTGTTGTTTTACCTTGTTTATCTCTATGGCTTGTCTCTTATTTAGTATCAGTGAAGTATCTGCTATTCTGCTGCTGCGTCATTTGTTTTGGCACCACATTTGAGCTCAATATACTGGCAATGGATTTTTGACTCGTGATAGTTTGTTTTTACAAAGAAGTGTTAAATTTGAAATTCAACACTTGGGATGTAATTTATACATAATATAATGCATCTGAAAAAAGTGATAGGGTTAGTGCATGATTTTTGTTCTATCATGTGTCGAATTGATCGAAATTCAGTAACACTCCGATGCTTTTTAAATGATATTCAACTTGTTTAGAAATTAATGGTGTACATTTTTTTTTTATCTTACTAGAAGCCTATAAAGAAGTTTTGCTTTAAGATTTTGTTGATCCCATTGTCAAAGTATTCCATGCAAAGACAGAAATTGATTTCAACACAACAGTAGCGAGGTTCTTTTTCTGTATTCATTCTTAATTTCTTATGAAACACAACACAGGCACACAGCTACAAAATGGAAAGAGCGCAGAAGAAAAGTAGCGAACTAGCGATGTAGGTAGGTTCGTAGTCGTAGGTTCTTACAATTGCATAATTTTAGAAAATTCAGTATTGATTAAGTGAAACAGTCAAGCTCCTTGGCATATCAGCTCACAGCATACAACATATCAGCAGATAAGCTTATGCTGGATTTTGTGTTTATTAAATTGTGAGAATAACCATCTTTTCACTAAAAAAAAATTGACTTAAAAAGAAAATAGAATTGTTCTTCAAAAATATGAAGAAAATAGAATTGTTATTAAAAATATGAACATTCATGAGCTTTTCTTGAAAATACCAAACATAACAAAAGTGCTTCCTTTGGTAACCGAAGTGTAGGCAAAATGAAGAAAGTACATCATATTCCACTTGAAGTTTTATACAGAAAAAGAAAAAAAAACAAAACGCAACACCAATGCAAATTTTCTTCTTTTTGTATATTTTCAAAACATGCATGTATGTTCAATATATTGCTAGAATACTTGCAAATTTATCCTTAAATGTCTGTTATCTTTCCCTTTCCAGAAATTGATATGTAAATTGATAAACATAACTATATAATACATTAACATGATATAGTGTATTAATTACAAATTATGTGTATAAAAAGTATAAGTAGTTCCTTGTGTCCACATTTGCTCTTCCTCCTGCTCAATTGAAGACTTCATCCTCTCTCTTATTTCCTTAGGCACCTTGTAATCTTTCTCTGGATATAACCAACCAAGTGTTTTTTATCCATCTTATGGTTGATCTTAGGTTGATCTTATATATCACGCGATGTCGCGATGCCTGTGGTAATGCCAACTAAGCTAATTTTTTAAGTATATTTTGAATGGAGTTGAAAATTTACATAATTTGAACAGTATTTTTAAACATTCAGTAAAGTCAATTGAGCTCTGGTTGCACGATCCTATTCTCCTTTAATCCTTTTGCTCTGAGGTGTTCTTCCTTTTTTTCTGTTATTATTTCTTTGGTTTCTTTGCTATGAATTCTATGCCTAATTAAGGTAATATTATACAGCATATACGCTAAATTATTAATGGCAACTCTGCAGAGTACAACACTAAACCATTTTTCTTGTCTAGTATTGTAAGAATTAAGCTAGATAAATTAATTTGATCAATATAGATTGGTTTGATGTGTATTTAACAAATTCAAAGTAAACAAGGAACACAGAAAAACTGTCCGGGCTACTGGTATATGCTTTCAAAACGAAATATGCGGATCTCAAATCCAACTCATGTATTAATTATTCATTTTGTTTTTCGAATTACAAACTCATATTGGCGACTCAAGTAAAGAGACAAGTAAAAGAAAAGAACAATTAACTTTCTACAAGGAAAATAATAAAATTTTATATAATTCTGTGTGGTTCTCAAACTTTAATAAAGGCAAACCTAATAAGAAAACTGACAAAATTCAATAATAGTCTACAAAAATAATTGCAAAAAATAGCAAAAATCAGTAAGCAACCTTAGCTGCTTGTACACCTATCTTGTAAAACTGAGAAAAACTTAATCAAATAAAAAAAAAAAGGAAAATATATGGTGAATTTTGTGCTGGTTACTATGTTTTCATGCATTCGGCAAGTACACGTGCAAGTTTATTGTATGTATTGCTCTTGAGGTACTTATTAATTACAAGTTCCCGCCCCTTTTCTCCCATCTTCACTCTCAAATTTGGATTTCTAAGTAGAAAGAGCATATTCTCAGCTAGGGTTTTTGTTCCATTCCTCCCAACTGGGTGAACAAGGCCTGTTACTCCATGTTCGACAATTTCTTTCGTGCCTCCTGCATCTGTTCCTAACACCTGCAAAGAAATGACAACAATAATTTAAAAAATGGTAGTAAGAAGGGATTTATTGAGCTACTGTGTGGAACATCTGGAAGGAATGTAACAACAGAATATTTCGGGGAAATCAAAGCGAACTCATTGCATTTGAGGCTGATAACATCAGGGATGCAGATCAATTGACAGTGAACTGATAGAAAATGTGCAGGGTTCTTTACTGGGCCTGTGTGCCATTTGTTCCTAACTTATACTCTCTCCTTTTTCTTGTTTAATGAAATTGAATAAGAGGTAATTTGCCTACTACCTAAAAATAAACAAAAAAGGACATAAAGAAGGATTTAGTGAGAATCTTTAGGCACTGCTATTACTGTATAAAATTAAGACATTTTTTTGGCACCATTTATGAGCTACATAAACTTGAGGAGCAGGAACTACAAATCAGGAATTTGTTTTCAGAAATTAAGAAAATATGTAGAGGAGAAGATGTACCGGGAGGCCAAATGCCATAGCTTCAATTGTTACTCTCCCAAATGTTTCGCCAATACCCTATAAGCATGCAAAATTACCCATAAATTAAACCCCAAAAGAACAGGAATAAAAATGTAGACACATTTCTTTAACCACCTAGTATCTTTTAGCTGTAGTTTAATTTCAAAAAAGAAAATAAATATTGAAAATAAAAAGAATCAATACTTACACAATGCTAAAATAACCAAGTCTGTACAAACTCACCTGTGCATTCATTACGTAGATATCAGCTGCAGCATACAGTGATAACACGTGTGTTGTTGACGGGGTCCACATGACTAGCTTTGACATGCTTGTGTGTTGAGTTATTAACCTTGAAATCAACCTAAGGTATGGTATTTTGTTGCTCTTTGATCCAAGAGAACCAATTAAAACCCTAAGATTTTGTACTTTATTATCTTGTTTCTCAGCTAACAGACCCCTCAAAGGCTTACGCCCCCTGAATCGCCTCCTTGTTCTCTTAATCACACTAGTGCTGGTATCTATGTCCGCATTACCAGTGGTCATATTGGACAAAATCTTATTATTTATTTGATTTAGAGTGGTGGAGTTCAATTCTTTATCTTGAACTAAGTCCCTGCTTTTTGTTTCACTGGTAACTAGGAGTAGATCCTTCTCTTGAAGTTCAGTTCCATTTTTTGGCTCAATGGCCTCACTTGTTTGATTTTTTAAAGGAGAAACTAGGGTTAACCCTTGATTTTGAAGTAAAGTAGCATTTTTACTTGCATCGGTTTTGTTTGATTCATTTAGAGAAGATAAATGGTTTAGCTCATCTCTCAAGCTAACCTTATCTTCAAGAATCAAGATAGCAGCTTCTAGAAGCAACCGCTGGCCTTTACCGGGATTTACACTACTCAAAGACATAACCAACACATCATCTTCACCCAATCCCATCTCTCCCCTCACTTCATTTCTCAAAATTTTTATTCTTTCTACCATTTTTTCCACACTGAATTGAGGCGTGTTAAGAGAGGTAGGGATGCCTGCAGCAAAAGCTAGCTCTTCATTAACTGAAAGAGGCACCAACATAGGTTGTGAACTTAATTTAATCTTTTCTTCTTCACACCATGAGAGCCACCTCTTGGATTGCGAATCGGATAAGAAAGCTAGGGTTTTGACCCGGCTGAGTAGATGCATTGACCGATCAAAATATTCGCGCCTATTCTCCATGATCCACCAGAGAATTCGATCAGCCTTAGTTGGGTGATGTGACAGGTACTGTTCTGTGCCATCCAAAAATACCAGGTAAGCAGAATTAGTTAACTTGGAATTTCAACCTAATTAATGATTCTAAATGAGGTGTTTTAGTAGGATCATTGACTATATTACTTACAAGAAAGAATCAAGGGTTCTTGTTTCAGGCTTTATTACTAGTCATTACCATTACATAATGCATACCTGTTATAAAGGAGAATTTTTTCGGAAGGTTTATGTCAGCTTTAGTTGTGCAATTTGGAACCAGATAAAAGGGAAAAAAATAGAATAATAAACATAAAATAAGATCTGTTCAGTACAAATTGACAGCATCAACCTAAAATAATGTCTGTCCTGTACAAGTGGGAAGACGGACCTGGGAGATCTTTTTTGGAAATCTATGAATCGATCAGATTCAAAAGTAAAATACTTGTGTCAATATGTCACAAATAAACAGTAAAAATACCAACCAATCCATGTAGAACAAACAGCTGAACCGGCAATGACTGCATCAGCTTTCACAGCAGCCAGAAAGCTAGCCTCCATCCGATCTTTTATCACTTTAATCCCTCTCTTTTGTAGCTCTGTCAGTAAACCCCCTTTTCTATTAACAACAACCACCGACACTTTGGCTCCACAACTTAAAAGCTCACTGGCCAACTCCATCATAGAAAGAGGTGCCCCTGTCATGGAAAGCTCATGGAACACTAAAACAAACGACCGGGAAAAAACAATATGTGCAAACTCACCGTTCCGATCACAAGTCCCTCTCCTTTTATCAGAATTCCACTCCAAAATTGTATCTTCAGTCTGAGCAAAAGGGCCCACAATTAGCCCATATGAAGTGTTTTTTCTAGGCACCAAACCGTCCTCGAACTCACTGTTAGGATCTTTTTCATCTACAGCCTTCTTACTTTTTCTTGACTTATGCTCAGTCGGTTTCTTTTTCTTCTTTTGGAGGTTCAAATCTGATACATTCGACTCAACATCCCGCTCCACAGTTGCTAAATTTTCAATATTCACCTTCACCTCATTTGAATCCAAATCAAGTACAAAATTATGGGGCTTTGCATTTGACACGTTTGGCTCAACCTTTTTCTCTTCAGTTTCCAAAATTACTGTCATTGTCTCATTTGCACCCTTCTCCTCAAAAGATGGTACGGTAGAATTACCAGACTGGTACTTGGAACCACTGAATTTGAGTTTTCCATGATCATTGTGGGTCCACTTGGATTGCACATGAAATCCAATGTAACCCCACAAAGCAATTATGCTCAGGCAGAGAACTAATCGATTGGATCTGAATCGTTGAATCTGTCCAATCGAGCCCTTTGATTCCCTTCGAGTAGGACGGATCAGACCAGGATTAAGTCTTCTAAAGGAACCTGAGTTTTTTGGGCCATTTCTACCTGATAGACTTGTTTTTGAATCGAAACCGGTTCTAATTGGCTTTTGTCTATCAACACTTGCATAGATGTTATTGTTCTCCATTTCAGTTCTGTTTAAACTTCATCAATCACTACTGACGAGACTGGTAGTCAAGGCGCGCATTTGTTTCAGAACAGATAAATTGGGAAATTAATCAGCTTAAGATCTATCTCAATAGCTGAACTACAGAACTGGAATTGGAGAGAGAAATACTTAACCACCACGCCTTATCTCCAGAACAACCTGCATTGTGTAGAAAATAAACAAGAGTTTAATTAATGCAACCTAGATAGTTCAGATCCACGATGAGCTCGCATGAGCCACTTCACTTGAAATCTCGTGGCAAAATAATTTCTAATCCTTCATCCTTGAAGAGAAACTGAGATGGGAAATTCAAAATGAAAGAAAGATGTACAGTAGAATGGAGTGCAATGGGTTGGGATAACAATGTTTTAGACATTCATTGTAAACAATGGAGGGGGAGAGAGAGAAGAAAGAGTGTGAAAAACAAAATAAAAGCTTCTTTTTAGTTTGCTGAATAAATAAAAGCGTTTTGGAGAGTTCGTGGAGTTGACTTTGAGGTTTGCGATTTGCGAATGCTCGTTCGGTACAAAATTGAGAGAATAGCACGAATAGCAGGGAATTTTGGGACGTCAATTCGAATCCTACGGTTTGGATCTATTTCTGTGGATTGCCCGGAATTTCCACTCTCATAAGCCATCATAATCACTGTGGATCTGGTCCGTCCGTATTAGAATAGACGGACTTGATTTGGAGAATAGCTCCGTGTTTTCAAGGAATGAAAAGCAGCGGATCCAAATTTCTCTGAGACCCCCGTCCCAGACGAGGGCGTATCCTCTGAGATATCTCTAATTTTGCGTGACCGACGTGTCCGGTGCCTATTCGGGATGGCGCAGGGGCCCAGTATTATTGGAGCTTTGAGATTCGTGTAGAACGTATTTGAACGGCTAATATTTTCTAATATGTCATGCAAAATATGAGATATCTTAGAGGATGTGAATTCGTCCCGGACACCACACTACCACAGTGACTGGCGAGTGGGGCCCGTATTTTGGGGAGGGACAATGTAATCTGTGCTAATTTCTATTTGACCATAACAAGATCCGATGTTGGCTATGTACATTTTGACTTTGCATATAGATTGTAATTTCATTATGTATAATAAAGTAGAAATGCAAGTTTTATCTATGTATTGACTGGATTTGACCTATGTGGCATGTTTTGATTGATTGTAGTTAGTTTTGGTGAGAAAATGCAACTATGCTTGTAACAGGAATTAGTATATAATTGACAGAAATTTGATGCCAAACCAATATGCACACCAAATGGGTGCCCCAAATCCCAAATTGGTGTGCACATTGGTCCGACGGTCGTGCTAATTACAAGTTTGGCGATACTTGTTGGACCCAATATCTTATTTCTTCATTTTTATCGAGAATAAATAAAAGGATGAATTTGATGAAGCTACGCTAACTTTTAAATTTTGCAAAATTTAATGGTAAAGTCAAGATTTTTGAAATATTGAGATGGTAACTAAAAAAAATTCAGTTCATCAAATAGCTATATATATATAAGGTATATAAAGTTTTAATCATTTGTAGAAATAAAATAAAACTTAGTAAAAAATTCCGAATAATTCATGAATTATTCATAAAATTCATAAATAATTCAGAAACATTTAGTAATGTTTGAAAATGTATTTAATTACGCCTAGAAATTGTTTGACCTGGAAATTTATAGAAGTATTCTAATATGTTATTCGAAAAAATGTATATATTTTTTGAATTGCAAATATTAATGTCTGGGACTAAAGACTTGGTTATTGTTGTTGTTGTTGTTGCAAATATTAATATAAAAATGGAATTGTTTGTTAAATATATAACAATTGATCTGAAATGAGGATTACATTGCAATTTTTGGTATATTATAGCTTTTTCTTTTATTAAAGTGGGGAGTGCCCACCTATTTCATATTGAAACAATATAGTTCATACAATAAAATAAATAGGACTGAGTACATAACCCATTGAGACAAAAGATACTAAGCAGAAACTAAACATAACAACCTCAGGATAAAAGAAACAACTGAGGCATAGAGATACAATATTACAAATTCAAGATGAACCTCTATGAGATAAATTTTCTTTAGTTAAGACCTTAATTATTCTGCCGAAGTAACCAAATAAAAACCTTAATTTTTAGTGAGATATGTGATTGCCAAGTTAACATCACAAGACCTATTAGGCTAGGCATACCCCATAAGATATCCATATGGAAACACTACCACCCAAAATTTATTTGCTTTATAACACAATGTTCCAATACTTTATAAAAATATTTAAGCCTTCTAATTGTTTTTTAGCAAATATCATATCATTTATGTTTCTTAATCATTCAATTTACTTCTCTCTTCGTTCACATACGATATGAATTTGATATACGGTACCTAAGGTATATTATTATAACATCTAACGAAATCCAGCTCATTTATAGTCCTCAGTCATTTATCATTATACATGTCTTTAATATTTAAAATAATTTCTTCATGTCCACAATATATATACCAAATAAAAGTTTCTCTACAAAAATATACCGGATAAAAATTTATTTTACAGAATCATTTCTTTTTAATTTTTTTTTTCTTGGAAGAAAGTCCGAAAAACAACTCTAGTTTAGATAGATTGCAAGATAGTTTATAAGCCTACACTTATCAGTTATGAAAAAAATAATGCAAACAAATATGTCTAGAATTATTTTTTTCAATCACATGAAAAATTTAGGTCGAAAAAATTCCTGTTGATCAGATTTTTTTTTTCTTTTTGGTAAATGTACTCCAAAGTTTAATCTACATTGTGTTATTTACGTGAATTTGTTATTTTAACATGTTTTCTCCTTAAACAAAAATCAAAATATCACAATAAACTAAATAAATATTATTTTCCACAGTGAAGAATAAATATATTCTAAAATATTACGATATACGTCTGAAAAAAATGGAAAACAAAATGAATTTTGCACTGTGACGTAGACTTAGCAAAATGAGAACTAAAAGGAATTAAATTAGATTGTCAGGATAGCTAGTATCAGTGTTGTAAAAAACGTCTGTCCAATTAGTCGCTGACGGTGATCAAATCATCATAGATTTTTACGAATAATCGGCCAATTATTTCCGATTACGACCGATTATTTTTTATATATTTTCGATTAATCACTTGACGGCACCTTATTTGTCCGACGAGTGCATACCATTATTTACAACATTGGCTAGTATAGTTGTGCCATTCAAGCATGAAAAAATAGCAAACACCAAGTTTTTACAAAACTCAATTAAGCTTGTCGATAAATTGTTCATTTAATTAAATTATTTAAATCGTGAATGACATCTAGGGCTGCTAACGAGTCGAGTTAGCTCGAGTTCGGGTTAGCTCGAATTCAACTCGGGAAAATAGCCAGCCGAGTTGACTCGAGTTGAGAATCCGAACCGAGCTGGCTCGCTGACTCGAACTCAACTCGCGAGTAACTCGAGTTGACTCGTGACTCTTGAATTAACTCGTGATCAGTGATCCTAATTACCTACTAGCAGTCTAGCACTTTGAATTTGAAGATGTTGAAATGTTGTTATATAATAAACTATTTCCAAGAAGGTTCATTTGTTCAAAAAGCAGTAGCCCTAGCAGAAATTCTTGTAAATATTCACGTATGTCATAGTTATTTTTGCTTACTAGTAAGAAATGACATCTCTTGAAACACTGTTCATTTGTTCAAAAAGTTGAGATATGGGATGTAGGTACTGAACTCAACCGAGTCCGAGTTGAAATGAGTGAGCTAAAATAATGTCTGTCCTGTACAAGTGGGTAGACGGACTTGGGAGATCTTTTTTCGAAATCTATGAATCGATCAGATTCAAAAGTAAAAAACTTGTGTCAATATGTCACAAATAAACAGTAAAAATACCAACCGTGAATTTTTTTGCATATTATGTGCTGTGTGATAAGTTAATGACTAGGGAGGCCTTGAGAAGAAGAGGAATGAACTTAGAGCTAGGTTGTGTTCTATGCAGAAATTACCCGATTGAATCAATGTTACATCTGCTATACCTGTGTCCTTATTCAGTAGCAGTTTGGTTTGAAGTCTCAAGAATTATTAACATACCACTTATGACACCGGCAATGACGATACTTCAAATTTGGGAAAAGTCTTGGGAAAGAACAAGACCAACAGGTGTGATTCCCTACAAACAATGGCTAATTCGTTTCATATGTGTAGCATGGATGATTTGAAAACAGAGAAATACCGTTGTTTTTGACGAACGTAAACTGCCAGCTACATTGCTAGCAAGAAGATGCACTCAGGAGATGAGACTATGGTTGTGTTATTGTTGAATCTCAATGTATCTGAACATGTAATCTTAGAATTATTTTTATCTTTTTGAATAATTTATCTTGCAGCTCAGGAGGTATTGTATAGGAGCTATAAGGATTTAAGTTGATGCGTGTTTATGACAATCCCCTTTAAGGGTTTGGATATGACCGTGCCTATGGTCATTATTGTAATACTTCTTTTTTAATACAACTACTTGTGAGCTGCTGACAAGATTTCAAAAAAAGAAATCCAGCTCATTTATAGTCCTCACTCATTTATCATGTATATTTATCATTATACATGTCTTTAATATTTAAAATAATTTCTTCATGTCCACAATATACCAAATAAAAGTTTCTCTACAAAAATATACATGATAAAAATTTCTTTTACAGAATCATTTCCTTTTAATTTTTTTTCTTGGAAGAAAGTCCGAAAAACAACTCTAGTTTAGATAGATTGCATGATAGTTTATAAGCCTACACTTATCAGTTATGAGTTTTTTTTTTTTTTCGCATATTCTGTGCCGTGTGATAAGTTATAACTAGGGAGGCCTTGAGAAGAAGAGGAATGAACTTAGAGCTAAATTGTGTTATATGCAGAAATTGCCCGATTGAATCAATGTTATAATTTTTGCATGTCATTCAGGCATGAAAAAATAGCAAACACCAAGTTTTTACAAAACTCAATTAAGCTTGTCGATAAATTGTTCATTTAATTAAATTATTTAAATCTTGAATGACATATAGGGCTGCTAACGAGCCGAGTTAGCTCGAGTTGGGGTAGCTCGAATTCAACTCAGAAAAATAGCCAGCCGAGTTGAATCGAGTTGAGAATCCGAACCGAGCTAGCTTGCTGACTCGAATTCAACTCACGAGTAACTTGAGTTGACTCATGACTCGTGAATTAACTCGTAATCACTGATCCTAATTACCTACTGGCAGCAGCTCTAGCAGAAATTTTTGTAAATATTCACGTATGTCATAGTTATTTTTTCTTACCGGTAAGAAATGACATATCTTAAAACATTGTTAATTTGTTCAAAATGTCGAGATATGAGATGCAGGTACTGAACTCAACCGAGTCTGAGAGACAAGATGGTGGCCGAAGCGAAAAACAATGATCAAATCTACTAAACAGAAGCACCGAAAACAATGAACAGATCTATTGGGCGGAAGCACCTGCTCAAACGGATTAGATGGATAAACTGAGGATGAAGAGGGGTTAGAATCGGCGCCATCGCCTTTAGACCTTGAGCGGTCGACCTTATCCCGAGACCTTTAGAAAAGGCGGCCAATTCCATTCAGTAACGTTGCCAGCTTACTATTTCCTCACAAAAATTGTCAGCCCATAAATTCAAGCCCGTTAGGCCCATCAAAATGCTCTCTAAAAACCGGGAAACCCTAACCCCCGCGCCTCCTTTCTGAGTCCACAGCTCAAAACCTTTCGCCTCTCTCTTCTCCCTCCAGCGCCGCCACCTTCCAACCTCCTAACCTAGTCCAGCCACCAGGATGCCTCCCAAGTTAGACCCCAGCCAGGTTGTTGATGTCTTCGTCAGGGTCACCGGCGGTGAAGTAGGTGCCGCTTCTTCTCTCGCTCCGAAGATCGGACCCCTCGGTCTCTCCCCGAAGAAAATCGGAGAAGATATTGCCAAGGAGACAGCTAAGGACTGGAAGGGTCTCCGTGTCACCGTCAAGCTTACCGTCCAGAACCGTCAAGCTAAGGTGCTCCAATCGTTCTTGCTAGATCTGTCAATACATTGATCTTGATTTATGTTGATTTTGATTTAGGTGGATTTGTATGTTGTTTTGTACGCTGATCTTTGATCTGCATGCCGAGACAGAAATGGGGCTCTGTGTATATTGTAGGTCAGCTAGCAATGTGTAATTGGTTTGTGTCATCTTTAAATAACATGTAAATTTAGTACCCCTCTGTCCATGAAATGGTAATAATCTAAAACCAATGTTCAGATGCTGGTTTAATCAAGAGATGTTTGTAGCTGTGACTGATGTCGTACAGTATAGAATATCTCTGCATACCAGCACTGTATTTGATCTATATGCTCATGATCAATAAAATTAGTGCTTGTATAGTTATTATCATACTGCTCATCTTGTTACTGGTTTACATTTTTGTATTCTCCAACAACCTATACTGATGACTCTGTAAATAGCATGATTGCTAACTACCAAAATTCGAAAACAGGTGACTGTGGTCCCCTCTGCTGCTGCCCTGGTGATCAAGGCCTTGAAGGAGCCTGAGAGAGACAGGAAGAAGACCAAGAACATAAAACACAATGGAAATATCTCCCTAGATGATGTGATTGAAATTGCGCGCATCATGCGGTCTCGCTCAATGGCTAAGGACTTAACCGGTACCGTGAAGGAAATTCTCGGTACCTGTGTGTCGGTTGGGTGCACAGTCGATGGGAAGGACCCGAAGGACCTCCAGACTGAGATTGATGATGGTGAAGTGGAAGTCCCATCTGCTTGAGGATGGTCGGTTATTCTTGTTTAATGCGCAGTTTTTCTTCAGTTTTTAGGTTTGGTTGTTATGTTTTGAAGTAATATTGAAAACCTCTTGGGTATTTTTAATCAGTTTTGGTATTGAGTGGGCCAATGTTTATGTTTCAATTTGTGTTGTTGGAATGATATATGCGCTTAGTGGTACCACAGGTGAGTTCCTTTTCTATGCATTTTAAGCGGTCAGTAGGAAATTTTGCCAATGCATATTACTTGCTGACATAGGTAACAATGTTTGGCGCGTTTTGATTGTATATTTGCTTATTCAGCAGGGTCGATAAATAGCATTTGCTGTGTTCATGCTGCAAAGCAAATGGGCTACTACTGAATTTGACTGGGGAGTATAACTAATATGGTTTGCACGAGGTGCAGTTTCATTAAACTGCAGATTCTTAATGGAAACCTTATTTTCATAGTAAATTATTTTGATTATGAGTTTGCGCACACATCGTGCAATAATCCATAGAAATTGTTTTTCTCCGTTTAACGAACCCTAATAAATGTGAAAAAAGAAAATCACAACAGGTACTGTTTCATAGAGTTAGTGGATCCGGACGTCCAAATCTGGCACAAATCTTAAAGAGGCTCCTACAGTCTAAATAGGCATCGGATTGAGTTTGGCCTGGCTGGAAGTAAGTATGGATCGTAAAATTGTGGGCCCCACAGTACACAGGAGTGGAGACAAATTTTCAAATTATGATAGTCAAATATAAATAGAGGGTCCTTTGCAAAAGTATGAATCAAATGTTTGAAAGATACATACCATGTCATTTTGTAATTTCATGCGGTCAGCTTATCACTCCAGTCCATTTAGCTCCACCGCAGTGTAATTGTGTAAAGGTAGAGAATTGGAAATGTTAAGAACATAATAGTGGTTATCCGTAGGGGTGATTAATGAGCGAGTTGTTAATGAGCATGTTGTTAATGAGCGAGTTGCCGAGCGAGTTACCGAATTGTTTAAAATACATCATTCAAAAATTAATTTTCATTTATAGAATTTAACAAATTGTCCACAAGTAAGTTTAACAAAAAATTGTCCATAAGTAAATTAAACAATGTATAATTTAACATAATTTATAAAATTTAAGTTTTGGTCTCTGTCTCTAAGAGGGCTTTAGGTTTTGGCGGAGAGAGTCAGAGACTCTCTGTGACTTTAGTTTTGCACTTTTGCAGTTTTGCCTCCAAAGTTTTTAGTCTGTGAAAATTTTGCTGCCGCCCAAATAGTTTCAAAAATTTTAGCTACAGAATCAAATACTATTCTAGAGATTAGATGTGGCAGGATTTGTATAACTAATTTCTTAATGAGCTAATGAGCGAGTTATGAGCGAGTTGGGGTATGCTCATGCTCGGCTCATTAAGTTAATAAGCGAGTTATAGCGAGTTGCTAATGAGCGAGTTGTTAATAAGCATTTAGCAAGCGAGTTATGAGTTGTGAGCGATTTACTCACCCCTAGTTATCCGTCACAGAAAAATAATTTAAGCAATTTCATTTCTCAAAAACAGAATGACAACATCAGTGACAATTTCATTTCCACTGTACCGTATGGGTGGTATATTAATGGGCCTTTGGGCCATGTCGTATCGCCCTTTTTGGACCTTGTCGGCCCATACTTTCTCCAACTCAATCTGCTGAGGCCCAAATTCCTATCCTATATATATAGGTACAAAACCCCTCTTTTACATCTCCGCCGCCACTTCCAAATAGGGTTTCCCTAGTTGTGATTATCCACATTGTTCTTTCAATTCGTCATTCCTTTGCTCTTGGTTTCTAATTTTCTTAGATCAGAATTTCTTGTGTTTTGGTGCATTAATTTGATCGTTTATTTAGTGCTTATAATCCGGATTTAGTCAGGTGTCTGATTTGATTAGTGGCTGATACAGTTACAAATTCGGTAAATCAAACTGTGTTCATTTCGTTACACGCGTTGCTCTTAACTATGGGCTACTTGCGTGTTCCATTGGTACATTACATTTAATATTTTTTTGCAGAACTTACCAGAATATGATTTTGCTGTGTACTGAGTCAAGAGATGAGCAAAAAATACTGCAACAATATGATAAGAATTTTACATGATTCTTCTGTATTTAAGTCTCTGATGACATTCTTCAATTTGACGTTCTAAAATTGTTGTATAGTATGGCCTGCTTGAGATGACGATTATTCAAAACCTTGGTCTGTGGTTCTGATTTATAAATGATAGACAACACCTGGATGATTAACTGATCAAGTAGGGTTTTATCCATATTTCGCCTTTGATTTTTTGTATTTACAGGTTTCATAATCGAGTCTACTTACATCAGGTTTCATTCAATTTGATTTTCTAAAATTGTGTATTAATTATTGCCTGCTTGAGATGATGATCATTGAAACCTTGACTGTGGTTCTGATTTATAAATGACAGACACCATATGGATTTACTGATCACGTAGGCTTTTTTAATTTGTTAAAGCGTACCCATATTTTGTCTTTGATTTTTTCTTCTTCAGGTTTCATAATCAGATCTACCTACCTCCTTGAGATTGATTTATTGGTTTCCTCGTAGCCATATTTCATTAAAATAACTTGGAGCATTTTCATAATCAATCCTAAAGAAAACATTTAGGATTGATTTATTGGTTTTCTCTTGACGAGTGACCAACTTTTGATACAAAGATTGGGATTAAATTTAATTTTAATGAAAGATATACCTTTCAGTTTCTGGGTTAGAGAATGAGATTGACTGTAGAGATGAATTTGAGATATGGTGGATGAGAAATATTTTATTTCCAAAAAAATTTACACAAGTTATCACATATGGATGTTATAGTCTGAAAGTTTGAACTAATTAATTATACTAACAATTAAAATTTACAACTAATTAAAAATTTATATTAATTAATTAAGGAAATTAAAAGTTAGTTGATTAAAAGGATGAATTAAATTATATAAGTTTGTTTATTAAACCAATTTAAAATCTACAAAATTATAGATTAATTTTAACAAATAAGATTTGATACTTAAAAATATAATTGTAACATATTGGAATTTATAAAATTTTCTTTTATAAAAATAATAAGGTTATTACAAATTGGATAAAGTTATAATATTTCTAAATTACTAAGACTAATAAATTCTTATAGATTTCTAAACGCAAATCTTGCTAAACTTATTTAATTTAAAACATCCCTTTTTAATTCTTTGGCTCAATTAATTCTGGAGTAATCTCAACCGATCAAATCATCCTGCACGAATCTTAAAGCACTCCTTTTTGTTAAAAACCCCTCCCTTCTCTCCCTACTCTCCCTATGTTAAACGAGCGTACTTTCCGATGATATGCTCATTCTATCCTTATTTAAGCACACGATGTCACCATCTATAACATTTCATACTTTCTAATGAGCATTAAATGTGTTTGAGTAAAATTCATAAATTCAAATAGTTAAGAAATTCATCAAAATAAATTAAGTTAAAACAATATTATCTGATCGTGTATTGTCCTTAAACAAATTCCGTCTCTATCATACAAGATTTGAAATCGTCATCAAAATAATCCGGAATTATCACTCTTTACAGCACGACAATGAAAGCGACTAATGATAACTCTGCAATATCCAACAGCTTATTAATTGAAAGATTAATCAAATAACTCTATTTATTACTCTGATGGAGAGTGAGAGGATCCAATTAAGAAAATGATTTTTTTTTTTATTCTTTCTTTCTTCGGATACAGAAAACAGAGAGGATGAAGATGCCAACCAGAAAGTTAGTAATTTGAAGAGAAGTCATAATTATATAGTCCATGCTCAGAACATAATTTTATAATACAATGCTTATTCTAATTTGCAAGAATAGATAATTATACTGTCCATATAGTTTTAAATTACATTTACAAAACAAGTATGCTGAAATGAAAATTCTTCAACAAGCTTCCAGCCTTGTTGTATTACAAACCAGAAACTCTATGCAATTTCAGTTATTGCAACCAAGCCCCTTTACAATTGAAAGCCAAGAAGTCAGAAACCCAATCCCAATAAGAATAAGAGACATAAAACTAAGAAGTAAAAAAAGAAAAAAAGAAAAAATATATATATATACTACAGCTAAAAACCTGACTTCTCTACAAAAGCCGACTCAGCGAGGTCAATTGCACGAGCTAGAGCGGCCGCCTTGTTTTCGCACTCTTGTTGTTCATCATCTGGTATGCTATCGGCGACTATTCCAGCACCGGCCTGTAAATTTACAGATGCGAAAATCAGATGATTTGCTTTGCTATAGAGTAAAAGGCCTTTCCCCTTTTTCATGACCCGACTTAAATTAACCAAAATTAATCAGGTTAAATATAAATTTTTTACCCCAATTTACCTTCCTGGACACAAAAGTAACCCAATCAACAACTAAAGTGAGTATTTCCACAAAAATAAAAGGAAAAAGAAACACCTACAGCAATAAAATGGCCAGTATTTGCTTGCAACACATAACAACAGTAAATTGACCAAGCTTTTAAACTTGTTATAAAAATATGTCTTAATTGTAATACTATTACCCAACCCAAAACCTGAGAAATAATTTTAAAACCAAACCTGTATGTGTGCCAACCATTCCTGTCGCTGCTTTGCATCCCTGTAGGAGAACAGGGTGTTAAGCCAGGATCCAGTTGGGAAGACGATGGTCCTCAAGGCAATCGCAATATCCATATCTCCCATAAAGGACACTGACCCAAAGCCCCCGCTATACGGACCCCGCCTGGCAACCTCTAGCTTGTCGATTAGTTCCATGGCTCGCACCTAACACAACAGAGAACTTATTTATTACATTAAATAGTAAAGAAGCTGCTGAGCACCCTGAATGGTCAGAAATCAAACAAACCCCAATAAACCCTTGACTGAACTCAATTTTCCCAGCTTACTCCTTTATAATTAATTATGCTTAATGAACTGCAAAGAAACAATTTTGTTCACAATGTCTGTTATGCGTCCCCTCTATTTATTTTCCTTTCAACCAATAGATCACAATTAACTCCTGTCTTGCAATTCCACCTGATCTGACCTTTAACTGACATGATTCAATACCCACATACTAAAAAGGACAACAAATAAGAGGCCAGGTTAGCAGTAAAAAGATAAAAACCAGCAAATTAAGTACCATGAGATCTGGGGCACATCGGTAAACAACCTGATTTTTCTGCCTGACCAAAATCTGATATGAAAAACACTAATAACAGGAACTGCAACCATTATTAATTCTTACTTAGTATATGACTACACTATTTACCTTTGGGGCCCCGCTCACGGTTCCTACAGGAAGAGCCGCCCGCAGTGCATCCCAGCAGCTGAGGTCATCCAGGAGCTCCCCTGTCACCTATTAAGGCCCACAATTATGACCAATAAAATATAAACTAATCTGACAAATATAGAAATGAAATGAAAACATATGCATACTGTCGAGCTGATATGCATAACATGGGAGTATCTCTCCACATTCATCAGCTTCTCTACTTGTACTGATCCTGGCTTCGAAACCTATTTTAAACACAACAGCTGTGATCGCTAATGAATTTGTTGAAATGGTAAATAAAGATAAAGGAAGATCTTCAAATTCAGTTCTCACTGATTTCCATAAATTACAAAATAATATTGGTAATTACTATTTCTCTTGTTATATTTTATCATTTGTAAGAATAGGGTTAATAAGAAAATATTAACAATGAAACAAAATAACTTTTAAATAATCTAAGAACAGTTATCTGTAATTCTTTTACCTCTTTGTAAGGAAGGTTTCTAGTCTCAAATTTTCGTACCATACTAATCAGATTCAGCACTTGTGTGCACCCATCGGTACCAGACCTATACAGGTTTAGGAAATCTATTTTCCTACACCTGGTTCTACAGGTTTGTTTTCGTTCTTTCCGTCTTTCCTTCTTTTCTTCTTTCCCCTTCGTTGTTGGTCACTCTTCTAGAGATTTTTCTTTATCGCTCCCTCCTCCTTAGTTGCTCCTTCGCTGTGAACAAACCCTAGCTGTCTAATGTGCAGACCCTAAGAATCCAACTGGGACTATTTAAATAGCCGGAGTGATTTAAAATATTATTTCTCTGACCAAATTACCCATTAAAGTAAGCATCATCCGGTTATCTTAATAGTGATAAACAGTACAATTGACAGCTCAGAGGAAGCGTTTTTTTTTCTAGAAGAACAAACATAACTGCAACATCTATGGATTTCGTGTGTGGTATTATCTGTTGCCATTAGCAGACAATTGGTGAATCACAGTTGACACAGAAAAGCCCAATCAAAGGCTATCCAATGAAGATCAAAGGGATCCTAGTGCGGAGAGTTTCGTGATAATGATGCACTGAATCAAGGCAATCTTGCTCATTTACCCCGACTGCATTCTTGCTCATTTACTCATTATAAAAACAACTAAATATGAGGACTTCTCCAATTTTTCTAGTGAAAATGGATCAAATAGATATAATTTTAGAGGCCTGATTTTCTACAATTTTCATGATAAGCAGGGGGGGTTCGCAAAATAGATGGAAGAAAAAAAGGAAAAGGACAAAAAAAAGACAACCTTGCCTACATCATTCCGCCCCAAATCAACAAGCATGACATGTTCAGCACACTGCTTTGCATCATTTAGCAGCTTCTCTTCATTGCACATGTCCTGCTCTTTCGTCTTTCCTCTCCTAATCGTACCTGCAAGGGGCCGACTCACAATTTTTCTCTGAAAACACAAAAGTAATGTAGAACATAAATGAAGCAACTAAAATATTGACACAAAAGTCATACACATGAACTTAAATTCAATCAAGAGCAGTCTATGGTACTTGATGCCAACTAAATTAATTATTAAATGCATCATAGAAATATACCTTGCAAACACTAATTAGGATTTCTGGGCTTGATGCAACTAGAATACACCCCCGTGCCTGAATATTAGTCCAACAGAGCAAGAATAACAAAGTTTTTTTTTTAAATAACGAATTATAGAAAAACAACCATTGTAATAAATATATGAAGGCACCTGTATGTAGGCCATGTATGGACTCGGGTTTACTATCCTTAGTGCCCGATACACCTCAAAAGGATCCGCAAATGTTCTCCTCTCAAATCGTTGGCTTAAAACGACCTGAAATACATCCCCTGCTTGGATGTGCTCCTTCACTTCCAAAACAGCATGCTTGTATTCTTCAGTACTCATTGTCGACTTCAGAGCAGAGCCAAATTGGCGAGTACTTAACACAATAGATCCAGCTGAGAGTGTTGGTCTAAGCAAATTTCAGAAGTTTAATAACTAGTTAATAAATAAATAAATCCTAACATAGGGGCCCCTGTTTTACTATTATGCACGTGCTGCTTTAGTTCTTATTTGGGTTTTCTTTTTCAATAAGAGAAAATCCTAGCTCTTTGCATAATCAGAAATTCAAAGAGGTCCAAATGGATAAATATCAGACAATTAATATCAGGTGATACATTACTTCCATAGAACATTAAAAGAGAGAGGTCTCATACAAGTGACAGTCTTTAATACTCACACTTTCAGATTATGCACCCTGGAAAGCAATGTGGCAAGTCGGCTTATTCCATCATGATAAGCTGCCTTGACAGAATAAAATCGGTTCAGTCGCACCCAATGAATGACATGTACTTTCTGAATCAAATAAAAAGCAGAGTCAGAATATGGACAAAGATTTTTTTTTTACATGTAGAGCACACAAATTATAATTGGTGCATAGAATTTGAGTCTACCGTTTTCTCCTGAGCATTGGTAAAATAATTTAGATAATTTAAGTTTCAAGTTTATCTGTATCAGCGCAATTAATGAATGCAAAAACAGTTTTAGGAAGTTATTTCCAATGCACCATGAAAAAGAATAATACATGAAGTCGCCAATCTAATAATAGAAGTTGCTACATTTCACAAACAGGGCATAGCTGGAGCGCCACTTCACATTAATTCCTTTGTGTCTTTAAAATGTTATAATGGCAGCAATAATACAAGCAGGAAAAAGGAATAACCTTCTCCACATGATCAAATACAATTACATCAGTGTATAGACCCAAGTGCATGTCAGGAAGCTTCCTGTCATCAAAAGGAGCACCAACAAAAGGAAGTTTTTTCCTTTCAGCATATCGTACCGTATCATATGAAAAGTAACCAACCCAACCACCTGTGAAGTAAATGCAAAGTGAATATATATTCACTAGATCTGAGTGTTAGATATAGTAGTTAAGAACTTTAATTTTAGTCATTGTATACAATATATATGACACACATTTCGAATACAACCTGATGACCCCAAGACCCATACAACTAGAAATTTGAATTTGAGAAAATAGCTAACTAAGAATTATAATGAACTTCTGAGGGCTTCTCATTTCAATCTAATTGCAGTTTGCTGATGATTAGTTTCTTGAAGTTTATATTTCATAATGGTCTCCCAGCATCATGCTTGAGGAAAACAAACCAGGTTACAAAATTGAAAAGCATCAACCCCATTAGTTTGGAGGTTATAATTTTCAACAGAAACCCAATTGCATGTGAAATCCTGCTTACTACAAAATAAGCAATATATATACAATGCATCATTGGCTAAGATGAACAAACCTAACCATTTTTTCATGCATGCATATGCATGTTGCAACTCACTACAGAAAATACTAAAGTGATTAATTGTCACCACCAGATTATATATGTGTCATCCTACACAAATATATAATAATTGCAAAACGAAGGAATATTACCACAGAAAATGTTAGGAAGGTCGTCTATCAACTGTGGGGTCCAATCCTCCATAATCCTTTGAGGAATGGTCATTGGATCGGCAACCACCTCCTCTGTCGTCCGTTCTTCCTCATGATCCAAAATGGACACCAAGTTCTCTTCGGCCACAATTTCCATTGCGGGCTGGGCCCCAACCACACTATATCGACCCTACAGAGCATAGTAAATAGATATAAACAATATATCAACTAACAGGCTTATTTCTTTATGTCATAAGAACACAAGCTTTATGAACCAAAAGAGCTTTTACATGTAATAATGTTTACTGCTTTGACGTCCTCCCAAGTAAAATCATTCAATCAGTACTAAGCTCTTCTTTGCATAAAGTAATAAAGGAGTAAAATAAGATTGAAAAGACAGCGTATAGTTAGTAAAGAACTGCAAATCAAATACTAGAGAACCAGTGAATATGATTATCAGATTTGAGCTTGAAGGTACTGCCTGACACCAAGCCAGTACGTACTTATACAATACCACTACAACCCATAATTTATACCTTCCAGAAAAATATTATGCTTTTTTTTCTAAACAACCAAGCAAAAGCAAGTTTTAAAGTACCACGCTGGTGCCCTCGGAGCCTTGCTTGACAGATTCGAATAGGAAGCTAGGAATATTGTGTTCATCCTCCTTGATTAGGCATCGGTACGCCAATACTGGGGTCAAGTGGTCAGAAAATATGGTGCGCTGCAACGGCACCAGGTTCCCTTTTTTTCCAGCCTCCATAAACTTGGCTGCCTCCTCATTCTCAGCTAAAATAGAAGAAACACAAAGAAATTAGAACATATCAAACTGGGGCGGATCTATGTATAGCCCGGGGGTGCTCAGTCACCGTCACCCCCATGATTTCAATTTTTTTAATCATGTATATTGAAATTTAATTGAATTTTTTTTCTTAAAATTTTTATATAGTTCAACCCCCGCATAAATTATCAGATGTGTGCTTGTGGTCTAATAGTTAGAATTCTAATTTGTTATTATGAAGACTTGTGTTCAAGCTCCGACTATGCATTATGCATTTTAAATTTTAGTCTCTTATCTAAATTTTTTAGTTCCGCCCCTGATATCAAATCCACCAACTTTCCCCGACTTTTGCTTCTAATTAAACAAAAATGTCTGTAATTTAGGACTAAATTATACATGTGAATGGTAAAGAACTAAACAAAAACAGAGATTTGAAAAAAGGACGCACCAACAGGTTCCAGGTGTTGAACGAGTGCGAAACATTTCAAACTTTGGAGGTGGTGCCTTGGGGTTGGGGAGAAGTGGATTTGAGGGATGTGAAAGGTTGTACTTGTTGAACGAGCGGTGGTGGAGCACTGACGCGGAGAGGGAAGGAGTGAAGATGTTGAAAGGCTCTGCATCACTGCATGGATGGAATATATAAGAGCAAGATCACTATAGAGGAGCTAGCTAGCTTCACCTAGCTCGTTCTCTGTCGTCTCTCTCCCTCTGTTGTCCTGGTGGCTGGTGGCATACAGTACTCTTCTTTCTTTCCCGCTCCTTTTTCTGACCCCTGGTCACTGGTCTCCGAGCTCGATTTCTGTGCTTATATACCCCGTTGTGGAAACAAATTCTGAAATAGATGGGTTACCGCCTTACCGGGTTTCGATTTAATTAGACTTGCTGTTTTTCCGAGTCTCAAGTTAATTCTCAACTCTCAATGGATTCATGCGGTTCGACATTACAGTATATATATATATATATATATATATGTAGCATCGCATCCTGATCCATATGCTGTTGTCGCAGAATGAAAGAAATTAATCATAAATGCCCCAGATGGCCAGATCTGAGACTGAGACGGAGAATTAAATGAATGAGGGAGGGGACTTGCCAAACTCAGCTACTCCATTTATGATTTCATCTGATAAGACGAAGACGAGTAAAGTCTGTACACTGCATGTACACCCCCAACAGTTCCTTTGATATTCAAAAATCAAAATAGTGCTCTACCACTGCATGCCTCTTACATTCATATTACACAAAAATAAAAGCTACTAAACTAGGGTGCTCTTGAGATCACTAAATCTTTTAATGAGGTTAATCCTAAAATAACCTCAAACATCGAATTCAAACTGTTCAAATCGATTTATTTCACGAGTGTTGTGTTTACATATTAAATTTATGAAATTTCAAATTAATTTAGTATAAAGTTAAATGGTCAAAAAATGATTAAAAAAAAAAATAAACCCATTAAAATTAAATTATAGATCTTCTTTTTGACCACTTGATTTAATACTAAATTAATTGAATATATATAAATTATATGAACGCATTATTTGTGAATTAGATCAATTTTAACAGTTTGAATTTGTCGTTTGAAGTCAATCCGATAGATTTTAGAGTTTAGCGAACTTGGTGAGTTTAAAAACACCTAATATTGTTTTACTGCAAGAAAAATATCACGGATACAGAGACTAGCAGGACCAATGAAATTCTATGAGATTGACAACATAGTAATTTTGAAAGGAAAGGTAGCACAATTAATTAGCTATAAAAAAATTCTAGAACCATTGGTTACTCAAAATTAATTCAATTTTCTCTCACAGCTTTTCACAAAAAAAAGAAGAAGAAGAAGACGAATTGATGGTTTTCCCAAGTTTTCTTTTTCTATGGTATCCACTTGGGATCTATGTATATATAGCCCTAATGAGTTTGAACACAAATTTGTGAAATAAATAACTAATTCAGTTTTTTTTTTTTTTTTTTTTATAAATTATCATCAAACAAATTTTCTAAACCATCATAAAAAAAAAATAACAAAACGGATTGATTAGTTATTTATTTACAAAAACCATTAATATCAAAATTCAAATTTGGTATCCACTTTCGATATCGAGATTGAATTTCGGTATCCAATGCAATATGAATGGTAACCGAAGTTTTTATTTTTACCATTTAAAAAAAAAAGATAAACTTAAAAATCACAATTTTATTATAATTTTATTTTTAACTCGGACTCGGACGCAACGTAAAATTGCAGTCAGAAATTGAATAGTCACAACTTTACGTTGTATCCACCAACTTTTTTTTCTCTTCAACTCACAACAAGCAACTTGAAAATCATAAATTGGGTGGGGCCCACATTTTTTTGGACCAATCAGATTCAATCAAACCATTTGAATGGTCAAAGTTGGTGGACGTAACATGAAGTTGCGGCCGCAATTTCACATTGTGTCCGTGTCAAAAATAAAATTTATCAGATTTCTTAGTTTTTTAGTTTAACATTTTTCTTTTTTGAATGGTAAAAATTAAAATTTCGGAGATGATAACATGCAAAAGCGGATCT
The DNA here is from genome assembly GCA_025461045.1 of Carex parvula. Lineage (NCBI taxonomy): Eukaryota > Viridiplantae > Streptophyta > Magnoliopsida > Poales > Cyperaceae > Carex > Carex parvula. The sequence continues at coordinate 1,497,132 of JAJGRW010001085.1, read as the reverse complement.
AGCATACTGCAAGGTAGGGCAACTGCCATACCCAGGAATTTCAGAAATAGTTTTCAAGAACCTAATTTTGGGCTCTTGTTCCCACCTTGGAAAAATAAATGTCCTACTCTGAACCTCTAATTTTAGAATTTTAGATTGAATTTAGGTCTTCAAACTCTAATTGATTGTTAGATTGAATTTGTGATTCGTATATTAAACTTTTACGTCTTAGAATCCTAATGAGTTTGAACACAATTAATTATTTAAATCCGAATGAAAATCCTGCATCCGCTCCTGATAACACGGAGCAACCCGTTCCAATCCAAACCAAAATTCATTTTTGGTTTCCCAATCTCATGCCGAAAATGAAATTCGGTTTCCAATTTCCATCTTCGATTTGATACGTTAATATTGATTGTTCTATGACTACATTCTTATATGTTCACTGTGGCATCCTTCAAAAAATTCAAAATAACAAGCAATGAGAAGAACTTAAGAGCATCTACATCCCAGCAACTCAAATAAGTTTTTAAATAATGGTTAACTGCTTTTTAAAAATTAAGAAGCTATCAAAGAAGCTACTGCTACAGGTTTGAAAAAGGATTTTCTTTCCATTCCATGCACCCGGTTTTGTGAAAGTAATTTGAAATTAATTTAGAGTTTCTATTAAGCCACATCAGCTATAAATTAAAAATGAGAAATAATTTGAGACAATTATTTAACCAGTGTAGAGTTTATAAACAATTATTCTACTTACCCAAGTCATCTACTTACCCTATATTTGAATAAAGACAAGAATTAAAACAAAATATTCTACTTACCCTCAGTCATCTACTTATCTTAAATCATTAATATTCAATAGCTACACAATTTTTAAGAACTTTTTATTCGTGGACCTTATTAAAAGCTATCTTATAGTGTACCCCCAACCTATAATAATAATAGCCTTTACCCTTTTTATGTTCTTCTTCAGACAGAGATTTTCCTAAATAGGAAGGTGCTTTATCTAGAGTCTAGACAGAGACATTTTTTTTTTTTTTTTTTTTTTTTGAGGTGAAGACAGAGACAGTTTCAACCAAGTACAAATGGAGGAGATAACCATCTTAGTTCACTTTAGCCGAAATTTTTTATTATGAGAAATATTTATTCCTTGATTATTATTTTTGAAAATAATTAGCCTAATTTCGATATATGAAAATCTCAAGATCCAGAAAACTTCACAATTAATTAGTTGATTGCAGTGCAGATGACTATATATCTATGTTGCATGGATATGGGTACGGGTATCGTATCCGATACGATAAGGATACAGTGATACGGTAATTCTAAAAAATTAAGGATACGATACGCTTATTATATTATATTATTTTAATTATATTATTAATTCAACACTTGTATTATATAAATTATATATCAAAAATTCTGGGTATACATTAAATATAATAGCTACTAGAATCTAACATCAAATGTGATATAGTGTAGTGGTAAGAGTGTATTTCGTTAGAGGGAAGAACTAGAGTTTGATTCTCCACAGTCGCAAGAAAAAACTTATTTTTGGCGTGGTCTATATGCGGTGTACAGCTGGTTTAGCACTAGATTATGGTGGGCATGGTCCGCGGTGCACATATCCAGGCCGTATCCAGAAGGTGTCACAAGAGTTAAGAATATACTACGTAAGTTGATACACCAGCTGGCATATACGATGTTTATCGGGCGCGTATCCTTGTCCGACACTGGTAGGGAGAGTATCCGAGTAACATAGGTCTATATACTGTTCCATCAGTACTGACAACGGTGCGCATCATTGAATTTATGTTAGTCGCATCATTGAATTTATGTCAGTCCCATTCCCATCCAATCCAATTTAATGTGATGACTGATGTCACTGAGAGTTTTGATCTGATCTTCAACTGCAAAACTTGTAATTGACAACTCACATCCAACAAAAGTTTAGGAGTGAGGCTACGGTACTATGCATATATAGCACGGATTGGGTCCGTGCTATGGCTTAATATTTGAGTTTTCAAAATTTTAACGATCGATCTAAACCGTTCAACATGATTATAAAATGAATATGTACTTGCAAATCAAATTTTACATTTTTTCGATTTTGTTTACTATTTTTTTAGATAGGTAGAAAATCACTGTTTTTGGATGGTCCAAAATTTTGAGATCAAGTAATTTTCTACCTATCTAAAAAAATAATAAAAAAAATCGAAAAAATGTAAAATTTGGTTTGCAAGTACATATTCATTTTATAATCATGTTAAACGGCTTGGATCTTCTGTTAGAATTTTGAAAACTCAAATATTGAACTGTAGCACGGACCCAACCGTACTATGCATAGTACCGTAGCCTCACTCAAAGTTTAGATGCTATTACAAAATTTACAACAACAATAAAAAGTTGTCTTTTGGCAAATTGTGTTTTATTTGCATATATATGACTGTTAACTTTTTTTACCATGACATGTCCTGTGCGTGCAGCTTTTGTCTTGTTTTTTAGCCGTACCGTGTACCGTGTGGTATGCTTTCTAGTCAAACGGTTCACTAGTTCTCTTCACTTGAACTGATTCACTGAACCTGTGTTATTTGAACTTTGGTTCCACAACAACAGGTTATAGTGTTATACCAATCTGCCATTGCCACTTTCTTTTAAAAAAAATAAAATACAAAAACAACAATTACAGAGTAGTCCTAAATAAATTTAACTGCAGTTTACATCAATTTTCATTTTTGATCGTCTTATACCCTCCAAGAACACACGCAAGTTCCTCTCCGACGAACCCCCTTCGGCCACCGCCACCCTCGCCCGCTCCTTCCAAAATGCAGACATCTCTCTAACCTTCTCTACGCTCTCGCCATCCCCCATGACGGCCTCCAGACACCGTTTCAACTCCTTCCCTTCTATCACCCCGTTTTCGCCGATCTCCCCTCTCACCCCGATCCCCCACTCCTCTATCAGCCTTGCATTCGTCAATTGGTCTGTCCATTGCGGCACACCAATTGCCGGTACACCACATGCCAGGGCTTCAAGCGTTGAGTTCCATCCGCAGTGCGTTACAAAGCAACCGACAGACGGGTGCCGTAACACATCCATTTGGTGGCACCACTCCACCACTAAACCATCAGTTGCCGAAGCCAACTTTTCAAAATCAAACCCTTCGATATCTCGGTTATCCTTTCTTACAATCCACAGGTACGGCCAGCCGGCCTCTTTCAAACAGCGGGAGATCTCCTCCAGTTGCTGCTTGCTCATCATCGAGTAGGTGCCAAAAGAGATGTACACCACAGATTTTTCTGGTTTTGTGCCGAGCCATTCAAGATAGACTTTATTATCCGTTTGGATTAAATCTTTGAATTCATCTTCGTCTTCCTTGTTAAAAGACAGCATCGGCCCGACACTAATCAGGTCCAGTACTTTCTCCATTGATCTGATTGCATCGGACTCTAGTTCGTCGAATGAGTTCACCAAAACCCTCGGCTTCACCCCATCAGCTGATTCCTTGTCTAGTTCTTCAATTGTAAGTTCCAGCATACCAAGTACCTGGTAGTATGGACTGTCTTTGTTGGTCATGGTAGCAAAGGAAGGCAGGTCTCTGATTTTAAGAACAGGCAAACATGGAAACTTTATCTCTGCCTTTGGATCATTTGCAACTGAGATGATTGTATCCTTATAACCGTGAAAAAAGTAGTAGTATATTGCAAGAACCGTTGCCGGTTGTATCCAAAATTGCATGCTTGGGATGCCATGGGCCTTCGCTACATCAGGGACCCATGTCATGAGGATACTGTAAATGATATGTGTGACGGGTTGGCCATCTTGTTTAAGCTGGTCGAGAAGAGCCGAGAGGCTCTCTGATCCGACAATTCTTGTTCTGGTTATGTAATCCTTCAGGTCATGCACATCTTTCTTCAATCCTTCGTCGTACCCGTCAGAGTACGGGAGGTAATAAAGTTGACTGTCATGAAATTCTTCATCCGGGGAGGAGAGAGAAGAGCACAATTTACGGTGGCCCGACACAGCGGTTGAGACGGTGACTCGTGCACCGGTGTAATGCGCAATCTTTCTCGCCAGGTGGCGTGATGGGTTGATGTGGCTCTGCATTGGGTAAATTGCAATTAGGAAATGCTGCTGCGGGCTTTCACGGAAATTTTGTTCCATGGTTTTTTGATTGATTAGTGGTATAGCTTGTTAGATTGAATGAATTTGGAACTTGGAAGAGATGAAACTGATTACTGGTGGCCAGGTTGGGGTTGAATGAGCAAGCAGGGTGTGTGTGGTGTGAAGTGTGGTGATAATTTTCAACTTTTAATTGGATTAAAAAGTTTGGGACTGGATATAATAGAGACAAATAGATGAGGCATTAAACCCAGAATTTGAAAAGGCTGAGATTTAAAGTTATCTATTTGTTTACACCAGGACATTGGTAGATTCCTATTTGTTTAAACCTGGACTCGGTACATTCCTATTTGCTTAAACCATAATTTGGCATGGCTAGAAGTTTCTAAACTTATCTACTTGTTTAAACTTTAAACCCCAATTCTTCACCCCGAATCTAATGGTAATAATTTTGTAATTTATATGCTTCATGACAAACATTAAGCTTTAGTTTTGAAATTTAAATAATTTCTTATACAAATATAAATAGTAAAAGTGAAAAATAATACTTTCTTCAAATAACTAGAAATATAAACAAAAGAAGTCTTAAAACACAAAACATAGTAGGGCTGCAAACGAACCGAACCGAATCGAACTTACCTCCAGTTTGAGTTTGGTTTGAATTAATTTCGAACGAACTCAATTTCGAATCGAATTTTTTACGAACTCAATTTCGAATTTTTACGAACTTTGTTACGACTTACGAGTTATGACTTATGGCTGTAGAAATTACAACACTTCAATAGAAACTCAGACATTCTGAATTCTAATTACATAGTATACCAAAGTTTATATTAAAGTTCATTAAAAATACCAAAATTTATATCAAACACCAAAGTTTAGTACAATCAATCAAAGTTCAGTCAGAATCCAAAGTTTTCCAAATAGCCAACAAGAGCAACATCATCGAAGTTTTTAAATATTCAAAGTATTCAAAGTACAATTTAAATATCAATAGAAATACAGAAGAATCACCAATGTCTTAGAATTATTACAAACTCAAATATTATCCTAAATAAAACATTAAAGTTCATTATCAGCGGAAATCAACGTTCACGTTTAAGTTAATTTCGAACTAAGTTTGGTTTGCGAACCTATTTCGAACGAACTAGGTCCAGTTTGAGTTTGGTTTGAATTAATTTCGAACGAACTTAATTTCGAATCGAATTTTTTACAAACTTTTTCAAATCAAACTCGAATAGAATTACAAACTACGAATTTTTTGTGCAGCTCTAAAACAGGGTCACTGATGGTTCCCAAAAATTAAAAAGGTGTTTCTTACCATGCCATGTCTATCCTGGACCTGTGGACCATATGCACAAATAGACCATGGGTCTTTAGAGAGAAATAAATGGGGTCCGGATCTCCTAAAGTAACCCAATCTTTGGGTTTTGGATCGAGACCGTCCGATTCGAATTCGTCGCTCGAGATCGTTTTGGAATTCGATTTCGTCATTAGATGTGTGCGCTCACTTTAGAGATGAATTTTCACAGATTCGAATCGGACAGTCTCGATCCAAAAGCTGAAGATTGAGTTACTTCACTGGATCCGAATTCAAATAAATGGCATTGCCCCGCCTCCCGGCCCAAGAATTCAAATATGTTGATGTCATTCATGACGGTTGCGAGATAGCAATGTAAATAATTATCCAATCCAATCAACGTCGATACTTAAAAATTTACGACTTTTTTATTCATACCATTAAAAATAAAAAACGAAATCCATAACATAATTTTGACCAATATTTTAAATAGTGTTTATAGCGTAGCGTAGCTATAGCGGAAGCTATTCCAAAAAAAGCTATAGCGAATAGCGTAGCTATAGCGGAAGCTATTCCAAATAGCATTTTTTTTTTATACAAAAATTATATTATATATTTGTACTATATATTAACATTATCTAAAGTTTCATAGAACAATAAATAACACCAAATTAATTAAGAAATTATAATATTCATATTGAACTAGTACAAAAGTCCATGATTCAAAATATCCATAATAATATCATAAACTATCGATCTTTTTCTATGCAAAATATCTTAAGCATCATGATTCATTCTATTTTTTTTCTATACAAAATAAATTTTATGGATCTTTATTTAAGCCCATATAAATTGTCTAAAAAAATCTAATATGCATAGCGCGCAAAAATAGCGCGCTACACGCAATGCGCTATAGCGGACCGCTATTACCGCTATAGCGGCCGTAGCGCAATTAGCGTATTTTCATGCCATAGCTTAGCGTTTAGGGTCCAAAAACGCTATAGCGCGCTATTTAGAACACTGATTTTGACATAATGTCCAATAATGCCGATATTTTTATTTATAGCATAACTGAAAAAAAAAAACCAAAACACTCTAGTTTTGGAGAAATTCAATAATTACTCAGGCTGCTCAATGCCACTGCGGCCCCAAAGACTGGAGGCCGCTCAATACCGCTGCAGTTCTAGTCTAGGGGCCGCCAAATGCCTCTGCGGCCCCAGGGGCCTCCCAATGGCTCTACGGCCTCTATTTTTTTTTTCTATATGTACTCATCGAGAGGTAGAATTTCATTTCTCACATTCACTCATTCTCTCTCCTGGACAAGATCTTCTAATATGTAAATTTTTTTCTTTCTTTTTCCATTTTATTATTATTTTTCAGTAGGTTAATAATTAATTTAGTTAATTTAATTTTAGATTTCTTGTGTATTTGATTCAAAATGAGTCTTATGGTATCCATTTACACTAGTGGTGATGTTTTAACAGGCCCTAATATGGTTTATTATAGTATCGAGCTTGTTATTGTGATTTCGGTGATGCCGGGTACTGATTGATTATGTGGGTATTAAATTGGTTATTTGTCAGAGTTTGGGATTGGATCAGGGTTAGTATGACCTTAATATTCATGCGAAAATTAGCAGGCCCGCTAGTTCAGCACAAACTTGATTCCAACTCTTTTTAGTTCAGAATGATGGAGTCTGGAGGTTACCTGAGTCCGACGTACCAACCCAATTATGAGATTAATCCAGGGCCCGAGTCGGGTTAACTTACCTGGCTCAAGTCTGTCTCCTCTCTAAATTGACCAACCGTCTAGTAGTTGGGCCCCAGTTCAGAGGGACCGACCGTCCAGTAATCGGTCTCTCCGTCGGGCCCCACCCCAGATTGACCAGCCTTCTCTAGTCGGGCCGCTTCTTGGGGCCAATCTTATGATCCGGATGAGGATGATGATACAGTGGATCCGGAATTAGAAGAGTCAGAGGAAAATTAAGGTGACATCAATCCTGAAGGTATGAGCGATCAAAGTGACCAGGAAGTGTTGTGTATTTTGGGTATAGGATTTGATGGTCTATTTAGTACACTTTTTGCTTTAAATTTATAGAACCCTAAATACGCAAAGTTAGATTGAATTGCAAGCGCACAATCTATCATTGTAGTAATTATGGATGTTGATCCAAAGATAACGAGAAAAATTACTTTTTACTAAATCAATTAATCCTAAAATAGTGCAAATAAAGTAAAAGGGGGGGTTTGTCGTAAAATTTGGTTTTGGGTTCAATACCCGATTGAGAGTTGAATTTAAACAAAATAATTTAAAACAAACAAATAAAAGGAGTTTGTGATTCGATATGTATCTAGAGGCTATCGGCATACATTCACTTGGTCAAATCCACACTTAATTAGTTTCTAAATTCATGTTTGCAATTATGGAGTTTCTAAGCCTTAAATATAAAAAAAGGTCACTTTCGTGAATTAATGACGTGTCTAGATAATTCAGACTTCACGATTAAGTCATTCATCCTAGTTATCTAGACCATAAGCATAGGTTAGCTAGTTTATCTCTAAATATCAATACTTCACGATTAAGTTCTTCATACCAATATTCAGTTCAATTCTAGGTGTCCTAATTAAATATGAGATTTCATGATTAAGTCCTTCACCTCAATTCAACCTTTGTTTCTTGTGGTTCCGGACTAAGAAATAGATTTGGTCATTTCTAATCTCAATCCTAGGATTATTCATGTATATAATTTGGTACCATCAATTCTTTGATCCTAACATCTTAAGTTGGTTAAACCTAAGCGGAACGCTAATTAACAAGCACACAAATTACACAAGCATATGAATTATAAAATCAACAAGAGCAAACATGCAAACAAACATTCATCATAAAGAAAATTATCCAAGTAAGGTAGATTTAACACAAATTCATATTTTAAGCCTAAGCCCCTAGAGAGGAAATCTAGCCTCTCATGGGTGCGCTAACATCCAAGAAAGATACAAGAGAAAACATGATGAAAAACTAAGAAAAACAAGAAAGAGAATAGAGTACACCAATCTCCTCGCTCGCTGCCCCTTGTCTTCACTTTTGCTCGCTCGAGGAATCCTTCAATCCTTCGCTCCAATAGCCTTTAATCACGAGGAGAAGAGAGAAAAGATGTAGAGAGGTGTGTAAATTAAACCTAAGTTGAAAAGATGGTTTATCCTGCTGCCTCCCTGCCCATATATAGCTATTTTCGTGCCTTGGGAAGCAATCCCTCAGAATCTGGCAGCAAATCTGAGAAGATATCGTGAAATAAGGCAAGATCAGCATTGGTGCGGCCTTCACAAATTCTATGCGGCCCACACGAAATTGGAAGTTGGCTAGAAATTGGCTAAGAAAAAAGGAATTATGCGGCCTTCACAAATTCTCTATGGCCCGCATAAGCACCTGTAGAACTGTCGGACTGATCACTCAAAAGAGAGCAATGTTTCTTTTAATATTTATAAACTCGAAAATGCTATCGGTTCGGACTGCAAGCGCACAATCCTATCGAGTAGTATATACGAGGTCGATCCACAGGGAATATTGGTTCAATGCTTTGAGCGATCGAATCACAATCTTTCGAAAGGCTAGACGAAATCTGTAAATTGAGAGATGTTGTTTTGATCAATGTAAATTAGGAAGCAATTAAAAGTAATTAAAATAAAGATAGAGATGAGAATTCCTAGGGTTTCGGCACACCATTGCCACTCAATCCGCCTTGATAATATATTCCTGTTGCGTCTGATTTCCTGTTGTTGTTTAATGAAAGACACCACATAGGTCACTGCGATTTATGTTACGCGAGAATGACAGATCTTTCACCGAGATTCTACATAGGACACTGCGATTTACCTTACGCAAATGTCTGATCTCTCAAATACCCCAAATTACTACACAGATCACTGCGATTTACTTTACGCAAGTGATGGAATTTGGTACGCGTTTTGTTGGTCTAGTTTATGATTTCTCCGCTAAGGTTTTCTTCACATAAACCTAATAAATCTCAACGAGGCTAATTCATACAAATAGTTTCTCTTACCATTAAAGTACTGTCACTACCCTAACGGACTCAAACTAGATCATTGAAATTAGATGAAGAGATAGTAAATCACAAAAGCATTTTGTTTCAACAACGAGAAATCATAATCAACAGAAATATATATATCAAAACATCAAGAGTAACAAGGTTTACTGCCTAGCCCTAAGAAAAGGAACTTAGCCGCGGAACGGCATCATTACAGGCACTCCTCTCTTCTCACTTTAATCAGATCTAACCCTAATTACAAAGATAACTAATCATTCTGCCCAGGGGCCTTATATAGGAGTGTAGGGACGTGTAGAGGTTGAGTAGGGGCTAAGAAACTGATCTAGAAACAGCTGTCGGCAGTTATTTCTCAAGAGACGCCTTCGGATACGGACCGTATTGGGTAATACGGTCTGTATTAGGACCTTGACGGTTAGGGTTTAATGCTTCCAGCGCTATCTTCTGGTCAATGCTAGGCCTGGTCCGTATTAGGCAATACGGGCCGTAACAGGGACTTAGTCGATGAACGTTGCTGATCCGATTGACCCGATTCTAGCTCCATTTGGTATAAAATAGTCCCAACACCTGTTTTCTACAATGACACATAAAGAAGGGTGACAGTAGCTTTTTCTCTAATTAATTAAACATAAAGTGAGAAATAGGCAAAACCTAAGCCAA
>JAJGRW010001085.1:1440029-1480045 GCA_025461045.1 Carex parvula | reverse complement strand
ACATCCGTATCCGTATCCGCACGGATATTCGAATATCGGATATCCGTAACTAATTTTTAGATACGGGTCCGGATACGGTCGGATATTACCGATCCATTTGCACCCCTACTTTTGACATGTACATTTTTTTTTTTTAAACTTGGCTGTGCAAGCCACTCTTGACATGTCGCTCACTAAAGTAATTTGTTTGTATAAGATGACAATCCACGAAAAATTTCACTCTTCAATTAAATCATATTTTATAAGATTCGCATTAATTTTATCATTCCATTTTCAATTTAAGACTTGTTCAATTTGAAAATTAAATGAGAACTAATGCGCGTACCTATTCGCATCCATGAGAAAGTAGGATTTTATATGCTTATTAATTACGTGAGATATTTTGGTAACTTTTTTAGACAAGTCTTAAAACATAATTTAATAATAATTAATGACCTTTCGATTGATTGAATTGAATTTATAATTTTTTTTACCAAAGTGTCACAATAATTTATCAAACAATATATCTTGGATGTGCATTTATGTAAAAAAATCAATGTTTTAAATAGCGTTTATAGCGTCATAGCGGGAATGCTACAAAAAAAGCTATAGCGAATAGCGTAGCTATAGCGGAAGCTATTCCAAATAGCGTTTTTTTTTTTTACAAAAATTATATTATATCTTTGTACTATATATTAACATTATCTAAAGTTTCATAGAGCAATAAATAACACCAAAATTAATTAAGAAATTATAATATTCATATTGAACTAGTACAAAAGTCCATGGTTCAAAATATCCATAATAATATCATAAACTATCGATCTTTTTCTATACAAAATATCTTAAGCATCATGATTCATTCTATTTTTTTTTTCTATACAAAATAAATTTTATGGATCTTTATTTAAGCCCATATAAATTGTCTAAAAAAGCCTAATATGCATAGCGCGCAAATAGCGCGCTACACGCTATGCGCTAGAGCGGACCGCTATTACCGCTATAGCGGCCGTAGCGCAATTAGCGTATTTTCATGCCATAGCTTAGCGTTTAGGGTCCAAAAACGCTATAGCGCCGCTATAGTGCGCTATTTAGAACACTGAAAAAAATATTGTTGTTTCAAGCAATTCTCTTATAGTCTATTTGACTAATTTGCAAAACATACAATTATTGAATTTTACGATTTTCTCTATGTTAGAAAGAATGCAGGTTCAAGACAATTGGAATTGCAATTTAGAGCACTTGGACTGAAGAAATCATCAAGTTATTTATCAAGAATTTAACAATTATAATTGGTAAAGTAGCTTTGATGTTGAAACACAGGGATAAAACGTTGGAACGATTGACAAAACGTTCAGACGTTTATTTATGTGAAAAATCTGGAGATTAATCGATTAAAAAGCTGGAAAAACATTCTAAAACGTCCCAGACGATTGTCAAAACGTCTGGACGATTTAAATAATTTCTCAAACTCCAAATTTGCATTTTGATCGATAAATCTCCAGAGGAAAACGTTCTGAGACGTTTGTTAATCGTCTGAGACGTTTTAGGAATTCTCACAGAAATTTGAATTTTCGACCTAAGTTGAACTAAAACGTTTTCGACGTTTTACAAAACGTTGGGACGTTTTATGGCAGAATACTCGTTTGAAAGCTGCCACTATAAATAGAACCTTAGGGTTCTCCTCAAAACAATCTAGCCAACCCTAATTAGTTCAAAAGCAATTTTCTGTGAGAACAAGTTCCTCCATTGTTGTGAGAGCACAAATTTCAATATCCCTCAAAACAACCTCAAATCCACTTCACTAATCTTGAGTTAGATTAGATTAGAGTGAGCACTTGAGCGTTCATCTTGAGATTTCGAACTTAGAGACTTCGTTCTCGATTCTAGTTGGCCGTGTGACTTTCCGTTGGTTGTAAGGGCTCACCGGTTTACAAGCTGTAACCTTTCTCTTTTGGGTAATAGAAAGGCGCACCGAGAAGCGGTTGCGACGCCCCGGAGACGTAGGCATTTTAAGCCGAACTCCGTTATCACTCCTTGTGTCAATTTTATCTAAACTCTTTTACTTTATTTTATTTGCAATAAGTTTATATTTCGAATTTAGTGGTGCCTAAGGGACAACAAAGTGGTATCAGAGCGCGTTACTCAAATTAAGACTCACTTAATTTGAGTTTTATCGATCTATAAAAATGGCACCAAATAGAATTGTGAAGGAACCCCCAATTTTTGGCCTTACAACCGAAAATTTTAGATATTGGAAAAGAAATATGGTCAACTACCTAAAGTTTCATGAGGTTTGGGATATTGTAGAAAAATGGTTTGTACCAAAATTTAATGACAAAAATGAATTGACCATTGAATCCAAACTTGAAAAGAAAGATAACATTTATGCAATAAATTATATAATTGCTAGTGTTAGTGAATCTGTTGGAGTGTTAATTGATGATATGAGTAGTGCCCACGAAATGTGGGAGGATCTAATAAATCGTTATGAAGAAAATACTCAGATTAAACGGATTGAGACAAAGATGGATGATCAAGATCTCTACCTTGCGTTGATGGCAAATGATAATGAGAGTCCGATGATGGTGGATGTTAAGAAAAACAACATAGAGTTGGATGATACAAGTAAAGCCTCAACAATTCTGTCTAAAGAGGTAACACTAGAACTTGAGAATAATAATTATGAGTCCGAAATTGAAATGACAGATGAAGAAGAAGGAGATGAAGAATGTGATTGTATAATTGATACAAGCACTTTATTGGATAAGGGTCAAACACATAATGAGAAAATTAGATTAACAACCATTCTTGATGAATCCAATAAGATATCACTTAGAAAAGATGGTATCATTCAAGAGTTAAGATCCAAAATTATTGAGCTTGAGTCCAAAGTTGTGGAGTTACAAAAATCAAATGGGACCAACATATGTCAATCACATGTAGGTGAAATAGAAATTTTAAAGGTGAAAGTACAAAATTTGAAAACCGAAAATTTGGCTCTAAGGTCTCAAATTGAATCCACTAATCCTATTAGTTTAAATCTTGATGAAGTGGATAGAATGTTTGAGAAACGACGATATCCAAATGATAAGTCGGGTTTTGGATATAAGAAGGATCATTCACTTGATGCCAAAAGCTCAAAATCTCAAGAGAAAAGGGAATACAATAAAAATTTAAAAGATAAAAATAACCAAAATAAGTTAGGTATGGTTTCAATTGCAAAAACTTCATGGATAAATATGATATTCAATACAATGGTAGACGCACATTAATTCCAAAAGGGAAACAATTTCAAAACTCAAATGTCAAGAATTACGGTTCTAGAAAACAAAATCACGCGTTTATGTATAGGAACAATAATATTAAATACAAAGATAAAATTGCACATAGTAATTTGAAAAATACATTCACACCACAAGGGTCAAACAAAATCTACTTTAAGAGACCCGATGGATGGTTTTATGAATTAAAGGATAAAAATGATTCACAAAATGGAAGTCAAAGAAATAGTACATTAAGAATTGCCTCCCGATATAACAATAAATTTGATTCACACAAAAACAAAAATTCTTCATTCAAGTTTTCAAATAGATTTCCAAATACTTCTTGGAATCGAACTCAAAAATTAAATAGTCATTTCCAAACTCGTTTTGAAATGGGTCCGGCATTAGGTGCTAAGCCGAATTTTACATTTTGCAATTATTGTTGTAAGCTTGGTCACTCCTCATTAGAATGTAGGTTTAGGAAAGGAAACAACAATGCAAATGTTGTTTGGATTCCTAAAGCTAAACTAATGTAATATTGTGCTTCAAATCTCCCTAAATCACCCAAATTGCTAAAGTCAATAATGGGGAGATTAAACAAAGGGTATGGTATGGTGGATTTATTTTTCTTTTCTTTCTAACTAAAAACAAATTCACAAGGGGTAAAATGATATTATTTTTAGTTCAACTAATGCGGCACTTGCCGAGGAGTTTTTCGTCTCTTATGAGTAGTGAATTTAAAATGAGCATGATGAGTAAGTTGAACTTCTTCTTGGGGCTACAAATCAAGCAACTCTCGGATGGCACCTTTGTGAGCCAAACCAAGTATGCCAAGGAGTTGGTGAAGAAGTTTGGAATGACTCAGAGCAAGACGAGCCCAACACCAATGGCTGCAAATGCAAATCTTGACTCGGATCCAAGCAGCACACCCGTGGACATCACCCAATACCGAGCTATAATAGGTAGCCTACTTTATTTAACTGCTAGTAGACCCGATATTATGTTTGCGGTATGTCTATGTGCTAGGTTTCAATCCAATCCCAAAGAGGTGCATTTGAAAGCCGTTAAACGAATTGTTAAATATATCAAAGGCACTTTAAATTTGGGATTGTGGTATGGCAAACAATCGGAATTAGATTTGATAGGATATACCGATGCCGATTTTGCCGGAGATCGAATGGATAGAAAGAGTACAAGTGGTACGTGTCAATTTCTTGGCGGATCACTTGTCTCATGGTCGAGTCGCAAACAAACCTCGGTTGCGCTTTCCACCGCGGAAGCCGAGTATGTTGCGGCCGGTAGTTGTTGCACACAAATTTTATGAATGATCCAAACTCTGCATGATTATGAAATTCGCTTCCGCAACGTACCAATTATGTGTGACAATACCAATGCCATTATGATATCCAAAAATCCTGTTCTCCATTCCAGAACTAAGCACATAGAAATAAGGCATCATTTTATTAGGGATCATGTTGAGAAAGGTGAAGTCCAACTCATCCATATTGATACCAAAAATCAAATTGCCGATATTTTTACCAAGCCTTTAAATACTCAACAACACAATGAATTGCGATTTAAATTAGGCATGCTTGAATTTAAGGAGTGAGAAGTTTCAATTAGAAGCATAGCAATCAATTAGCTCATTTTAAGACAAAAATGCCAGAGAAAAACGTTTCTGAAACGTCAGAACGTTTATGAACATTTGTCCAAATACTATCTAAATGACCTAAAACGTCCCAAACGTTTTACAAAATATCTGGACGATTTGATCAATCCAAAACTCCGAAAATTCCATCTGAGAAATTGACCTAAACGTCCCGAACGTTTTACAAAACGTCAGGACGATTTCGTGTTCTTCCAATTCCAAAAATTCTCCAAATTTCTCGCATGAAAAATAACTTGAAACGTCTGAACGTTTACTCAAACGTCTGAACGTTTGTCTGCGAAATCTTTATTTCTCAGAAATCGACCAAAACGTCCCTAACGTTTGACCAAACGTCGTGACGTTCTTCTTCGATATTAATTCTCCAAATTTAAAAATATATCTGACAAAAATACAAAACGTCCCAGACGATTTGTAAAACGTCTGGACGATTTAATATAAAATCAAAATTCAAAAACGAACTTTTCGTCTCCAAATGTCCAGAACAAAACGTTGTGAGACGTTTTATAATCGTCCAAGACGTTTTCGGCGCAGCCTCAAAAAGACCCCTGCGAACCGACGCAATTTTTTTCTTTTTCCTATCTCCTTCTTGAGCCGCCTCTCTCTCTTCTTCTTCTCTTCTTCCTCTCTTCTTCTCTCCGCCACCCTTGCCCTTCAACCTCCATTACACCCACCACAAACAACCAAATCACTTATTTTAAAGTGATTTCTCCTCTCCTCTCAACCCTCCTTCCATTTCTTCTCTTAAAATCAAGGTTTTTTTTTCTCCCTCCTTCTCTCTCTCCACCAAAACCCTAACTCTCGCCACCTTTTCAAATTCGGCAATCCGACCGTTCAATCGACGATCCGTCTTCATCATTGCACTTCTAGAGTCGTTCTCTTCACGGATTTGTGCTTCAATCTTCAATCGGTAATTTTCAATTTCTCTCTCATATCAATGGCTCCAAAACTCTCGAAAATGAATATTCTTAGAAAGAAAAGGTCCCGAACCGACTCGGGTCAGTCGAGTGCCACTGAGATTGAACAGGATACCAAATTTCTCGATCCAACACCTATTTGTTTAAAAATCCAATTGCTCACACCAATTTCATGGGTCAATTTTCGGATCGAAAATTATCGAATTGTTACTATTTCAATAAGGCCTCGGTTACCTTCTCATATCCCGAGGATGACAAAATTATCGGATTTATCCGCCATTGGCCTTGGGAACCTTTGATTACGTGTGATGAACCCTATAGTGAGATGATTACCAAAACCTTCTATTGCAATCTCACTTTCTCCGAAGACCCCTTTCTTGTCAAGTCCTATGTTTGTGGCCGAGAAATCATTCTCTCATTAGACAATGTAGCCAATTGGCTAGGGTTAGTAAATGAGGGTGAAGAAGCCTATCTCCTTCGGAATTGGCCCGATCTAGCTTTAGAATCCGCCGATCATTACAAAACCTGGTTTGCTCGCCGTAACTTTGGCGGAGCACCCCTCTATGCCTCATCTCTTCCCTCTTTACATCGTTTGCTATTTCTTTTCGTTAACAATATTCTCATACCCAAAGCAACGATCAAATCTAACATTGAGAGGGGTCCAATGTACTACTTGAGGCACCTCATCTCCATGGATGAAAAACGGTTCAACATCCCCTTTATCATTCTTCGTCACATGATTGCTTGCTATTCTAGCTCCGTTGCCTCTCTACCCTATGGCCATTTAATTCATCGCATGATTCGCCTAAATGGCATAACCGTACCAACTCATCTCATTCAAAATGAACCTCATCATTTGCTTGATATTCTACCCAAACATGGTTGGGTCAAAAGTCTATCGGGCTCGGGTTTACCAATGATAAAACCGGATGGCCGGCCCATCAATAGTTGGATCAATGCCGTCAATGCCCTACCAAACCAATATTGGGATCCGTATGAAGAAGAACCGCCGGCACAACATGACCAACCACCAATACCACCAATGGCTCAAGGTGAGCTTCCTCAAGGAGCAGAAAATCAATTGGCTTGGCTTGTTCAACACATGCAAGAATACCAAATAGCCAATAACAACCAATTTACCGCGATCAACAACGATCTTAAAATCTTGAAGGCAAATTCACGCAAAATCCAAATTCAAGGCCGCAAAAACGCCAAAGCAATATATGATGTTGATCTCACTACTTCGGAACTCGCTCGGCGCTTTGTGAAGCAATATGGTGCTTCTAGTGGCGCGTCCACTAGTGCCCCTCACATACCTTCCGAAGATGACGATGATGAAGATGATGAAGAGGGTGACGAAGGAGATGATGAAGATGACCCCGAATTTTAAATATATTTGATCTTTTCCAATTAGAATTTGCTAAGTGATTGCTATGCTATGTTATTTGTGTTGCATGAACTTTTATTATTTCTATGTTGTATGCTTGACCTTTTATTATTCCTATGGTGTTTGACTTGAACTTTGCTAGGTATATGATTGCATGTTTAATTCTAAATTCGCTTATCTTTCATAATTTTATATTTGTGATGACATGCATACTTTTCTCAAATTATGTCACATATTACCAAATTGAGGGGGAGTGCATATGTTGAGGGGGAGCACTCTTAATTGTGCTACTTGATTATATTTTTGTCTCCCTTTCGTCGATTTCCAAAAAGGGGGAGAAAATGCAAGACATGCA
Source organism: Carex parvula (assembly GCA_025461045.1). NCBI lineage: Eukaryota > Viridiplantae > Streptophyta > Magnoliopsida > Poales > Cyperaceae > Carex > Carex parvula. The sequence continues at coordinate 1,472,475 of JAJGRW010001085.1, read as the reverse complement.
AACACCGATTATTTGAAAATTGCAATTTGGGAAAAATCGATATATGCACTTACTTGCGTTGTATGTTTTTGCAAATCGTCAAAAGGGGGAGATTATTGTTTCAAGCAATTCTCTTATAGTCTATTTGACTAATTTGCAAAACATACAATTATTGAATTTTACGATTTTCTCTATGTTAGAAAGAATGCAGGTTCAAGACAATTGGAATTGCAATTTAGAGGACTTGGACTGAAGAAATCATCAAGTTATTTATCAAGAATTTAAACTGTAAATTAATAATTGGTAAAGTAGCTTTGATGTTAAAAACAGAGATAAAACGTTGGAACGATTAACAAAACGTTCAGACGTTTTTCTATGTGAAAAATCTAGAGATTAATCGATTAAAAGCTGGAAAAACATTCTAAAACGTCCCAAACGATTTGTAAATCGTCTGGACGATTTAAATAATTCTCATACTTCAAATTGCATTTTGATCGATAAATCTCCAGAGGAAAACATTCTGAGACGTTTGTTAATCGTCTGAGACGTTTTTAGGAATTCTCACAGAAATTTGAATTTTTGACCTAATTTAAGTTAAAACGTTTTCAACATTTTACAAAACGTTGGGACGTTTTATGGCAGAATACTCGTTTGAAAGCTGCTGCTATAAATAGAACCTTAGGGTTCTCCTCAAAATAATCAAGCCGACCCTAATTAGTTCAAAAGCAATTTTCTGTGAGAACAAGTTCCTCCATTGTTGTGAGAGCACAAATTTCAATATCCCTCAAAACAACCTCAAATCCACTTCACTAATCTTGAGTTAGATTAGATTAGAGTGAGCACTTGAGCGTTCATCTTGAGATTTCGAACTTAGAGACTTCGTTCTCGATTCTAGTTGGCCGTGTGACTTCCCGTTGGTTGTAAGGGCTCACCGGTTCACAAGTTGTAACCTTTCTCTTTTGGGTAATAGAAAGGCGCACCGAGAAGCGGTTGCGACGCCCCGGAGACGTAGGCATTTTAAGCCGAACTCCGTTATCACTCCTTGTGTCAATTTTCTCTAAACTCTTTTACTTTATTTTATTTGCAATAATTTATATTTCGAATTTAGTGGTGCCTAAGGGACAACACTTGGATATGATAAATTCGTCTGTGTTATATCGAACCAGCACAAGGGGATCAAAGCTGCACTGACAGCAGAATACGAATGGTCTCCAGAGCTTTTTGTGCACAAGTTTTGTATGCAACATGTTACTGACAACCTGGTCTAGAACTGTGAAAAAGACAAGTGGTACGGATGGAGGTTCAGACAAGGAGCCAAGAAGAAGAAGCCAAGAAGGTTGAAAGAGATGTTCGAACAGTTTGCTCTGGTATGTCTTATTTATAACATTTTGTTTAATTATTTTATAAGACTATTCTGAAAATAAAGTAACACATTTTTGTTTTTATGCAGCTAAATCCAAAGTGTAATGCATTTTTTTAAAAATGTGAGCAAAATACGTCCTAATGATGTGATGGAGCTGTCTAATTATGAGAAAAATTTCCAAACTTGTGAAGGATATCGGTTTGGTATCATGACAACAAACAGCTCTGAGTCGCTCAACAATGTCTTCCGGCTTAGCCGTAGAATGTCCATGGCTACCATAGTGGAGGATACGTTCTACAAGTGCAACAGATAGTTTGTTGAGCGGCGACAGCTAGCAATGGATTTAAGAGACAAGAATCAGGTTCTTTCTGACCGTGTTTTGCTAAAGATCAAAAACCATTAGGAGAAAGCTGTAGTAATGCGTTTGGTCCCTTATACGCATGGCCAAGGTCAGTACCAAGTTTCATCTCCAAATGAGTACGTTCCTGTCAACCGCAGCGACGCAGGAACTATGGAACTTATTCACAGAGAGTTCATGTACATTGTGACACACGGGCCCGGCAACGAAATGGAATGTACTTGCAGAGGTATCCAATTAATTTCTTATTCCGTACGTTCATGTCTTAACGATTTGTCGTGAACGAAATTGGTGCGAGAACCAATTTGTTGCAGACTGGTATACTGTGAACTATCTTGAAAGTACTTGGAGTGGGGTGTTTGTTCCTTTTGGTAATATGCCAGCATGGCCTCATAATGATGAAACTAGAATTCTTTCGAATAAGGGCTGGATTAGGGTTGGGAGACGAAAACACATCCGTCATGTAGTGATCTCCCATGGATGAAATGCAAGGTATGCAAAGGGAGCATCAAGCTCGCTGTTCCACTACCGATAGGAATCGAAGATGTATGTACCATTCATAAAAAAAATATATTTCTTTTCAATTTATACTAACTTACTAAGTAACAAATATAAATGCAGAGACAAGAAACGCAACAAATACGGCAGGAAATGAGCGAGTTATGGTAGAGGCAAGTGGGTCCGGAGGGTAACGGCGTGGCACAGCTACAAGCCGTTTAGATGCATATGTTATGTTTGCAGAAGCAATGGGAGAGACAGTTGTCATAGGAGGAGAGGCGGTTGGGGTGCAAGGAGAGCCATCTGGAAGCCAACCGAGGAGGTCTACTAGTAGGCGTACAACAAGGGCATCTGGAAGCCAAACATAGCCATCTGGTAGGCCATCTTCTGCAACTGGTTTGTTTCGCGGATAAAGTTTTAAGCGTAGTAATAATAGGTGATTTAGATGCATGTTGTGAACTTGTTTATTTAGATGCTGCTTTCAGAACTTTTTTAGTTGCAATATGTGTGGACTTTATTTGCAATTTGTGTGGACCTTTTTATTTGTTGAGGTGAACCATATTGCCTCATTTGCATAAATTGTTGGAGAAGATGCAAGTCTGACTTGGCTGCGAATTTAATTGTGACTCAGAATTATTTCTCACGCCTTCGTTTTGAGAAGTCACACACGTCAAGATAAGAAATAAAAGAAACAACAAGTGACTATTAAATAAAAAATAATTCTAATTTAATTAATAAAGCATTGGTCTTTCAACTTTTTTTTTTTCAAACTATAGCTGTAGGAGTTTTTCACAAAGTCATCGAACTATAATCATAGAGTGTACAACAGCAAAAAAAAAAAGGGACGGGGTGCGGCCATTAAATGGCTGGTAATGGATTAAAATAGATTACCGGCTATTAAATGACCGGTTTGAATATTTTTATCAAAACCTGGCCGAGCTGGTATATTTATTAATTTCTAATTAACGTCGAATATTAATAAAAATGTCGAAAAAATTGAAGCAACAGAAGTAATTTTAGTCACAATAGCTACACTGGTAGATACTAGATACCAAATATAGTTAATTCTCTTATATAACGCATCGCCACACTAAAGACAAAAACTCAGAATCAAGTTTTGATCGTGGTGGAAATTTTGTGGATGGAATTTCAAGCGTGGTGAAGATGCAAAATCTTCCCGGATCTCATCTCCACCTATCTTTTCTTTTATAGTAATTAATTAATTGATTCTGGACAATTCTGTAGTTCGAGTTTTACCTTATCCAGATACAATGCAAATTATAACCTCTGCTTTCTGGTGTCACTTTGACACTTTGTACTGTAATCCTATTCCTAGCCATCTTATCAAACGATATTTGTTTTCTTTGTATCCACAATGAAAGGGAAATGGACAAAAAAGTTTTTGAAGATATAAACATTCCAGCTTAAAGTCAGCGGAAGAGAAACATATAATACCAGTAACAGCACAGCACAGCACCAAGGTTATAAAATGCGGTTTTTATGTGGTATACGGAAGACCACCGCATACCGCATATACGGTATACGGCCGCATATGCAGATTTTTATGCGGACTTATATATGCAGAAGTTATTAAATAAATTATACTATTACAAGTATTCATTGCAATTTAGTAATTAAATAATGAGTAAATTATAATATTACAAATCTTAAATGGCATATATAAAATAATGGATAAATCAAAAGATGGAATCAAATAGCGACAAATTGATGCTATATGCGGCAGAGGCACTATTCTTCAACTCAAATATTTTATTAATTAAATAATGGTTGAATATGATACAAGCCCAGTCAGCCCACCTAAATTGCAAATCTGCTGTCCGGATGAGAATCTGCGCAGAGTTCCTTCTTTATCCCACATCTTCTAACTAAAAAAATAGTATCTCTCCAGAGTCTCTAAAAGCAAGCAGTTGAGGGAAGTTAAAACGCACTCGACTGGACCTTGTTCGGATGAGAATAAGGATTGTATTTCGGTTTATTACCGGTATATGATCCGTTTCTGTTAAATAAAATTATTCGGATCCAATTAGAAGGTTTTATTAATAAAAATATTCGGATCCGATTTGAAACTGCATAATAAACCGCATATTGGTTTTCTATGCGAATTGGAACCGAATACGCATATCCGGCCACATAGACCGCATTTTATTATACTGCACAACACATATCAGTATCTCTTAAAACAGAGCTACAATCATACCATTTAACTTGTAAAAAAATTATTAGTTGAAAATTTATAATTTTCAATTTCTTTTTCTTTTTGAAAACTTCACAGAAATTATAAAGTCGTGAGAGAATTCGTATCCTCGAATTAACTCAAATTTTGAGTTAAGATCTGAACCGTCCTATTGAGATCCGCACTAATATTAAAGTGCACATGCATTATAGGAGTGGACAGGATTGGTCCGAATTCTGATCGTACAGTTCATAAATTAACTCAAACGGTGCGTTAATGCAGAGGATACGTATTCAGTCGTGAGAGGGGTTCGCCCGTCTTTGTAAAACATTTTCTTCTAATTAACTGTGTTACGCCCGTCTTGGTAATTTTCAATTGTTAAAAAAAGTACATAGTATAGAACAAAAACCACATCTAATATATACATTGTTATTTTTCGTGTAAGAAATATAAATAAAAGAATTCGGTGCATATATACCGCTAAAATAATTTGAGGTTGTAGTTCTCCTTTCATGCTAAAAAAGTTGCAAAATAGAACAATGTTTTTTTCAATAAACTGGTAGCTACTTGCGCCGTGATTTTTATTTTTACCCAAAAAAAAAAATATATTTTAATATAAATAACCAGGTTTTTAAAAGATTTTTATTTCTACCCAAAACGCTAGGAATATTTGCGGTTCGAATTAAAAATTCGGAACGCTAGGAATATCAGCGGTCCGAATTCTTAATTCGAAACGCTAGGATTCCTAGCGGTCCGAATTCTTAATTCGGAACGCTAATATTCCTAGCGTTCCGAATTCATAATTCAAAACTACAGTCGCCAACATTTTCATTTATTACTATATTAAATGGTAATTTTTCACCGATAACCCTAAAGTTATTTTTATTACAAAGAATTATATTATAAAAACTTATCAATAATATAAAATTTCATTTATTATTTTATTAAATGGTAATTTTTCACCGATAACCCTAGAAATTTATTCACCGATAACCCTAAAGTTATTTTTATTACAAAGAATTATATTATAAAAACTTATCAATAATATAAAATTTCATTTATTATTTTATTAAATGGTAATTTTTCACCGATAACCCTGAAGTTATTTTTATTACAAAGAATTATATTATAAAAACTTATCAATAATATAAAATTTCATTTATTATTTTATTAAATGGTAATTTTTCACCGATAACCCTAGAAATTTATTCACCGATAACCCTAAAGTTATTTTTATTACAAAGAATTATATTATAAAAACTTATCAATAATATAAAATTTCATTTATTATTTTATTAAATGGTAATTTTTCACCGATAACCCTGAAGTTATTTTTATTACAAAGAATTATATTATAAAAACTTATCAATAATATAAAATTTCATTTATTATTTTATTAAATGGTAATTTTTCACCGATAACCCTAAAGTTATTTTTATTACAAAGAATTATATTATAAAAACTTATCAATAATTTGTAATAAAAATAACTTTAGGGTTATCGGTGAATAAATTTCTAGGGTTATCGGTGAAAAATAACTTTAGGATTATCGGTGAAAAATTACCATTTAATAAAATAATAAAAGAAATTTTATATTATTGATAAGTTTTTATAATATAATTCTTTGTAATAAAAATAACTTTAGGGTTATCGGTGAAAAATTACCATTTAATAAAATAATAAATGAAATTTTATATTATTGATAAGTTTTTATAATATAATTCTTTGTAATAAAAATAACTTTAGGGTTATCGGTGAAAAATTACCATTTAATAAAATAATAAATGAAATTTTATATTATTGATAAGTTTTTATAATATAATTCTTTGTAATAAAAATAACTTTAGGGTTATCGGTGAAAAATTACCATTTAATATAATAATAAATGAAATTTTATATTATTGATAAGTTTTTATAATATAATTCTTTGTAATAAAAATAACTTTAGGGTTATCGGTGAAAAATTACCATTTAATATAATAATAAATGAAAAGGTTGGCGACTGTAGTTTTGAATTATGAATTCGGAACGCTAGGAATATTAGCGTTCCGAATTAAGAATTCGGACCGCTAGGAATCCTAGCGTTTCGAATTAAGAATTCGGACCGCTGATATTCCTAGCGTTCCGAATTTTTAATTCGAACCGCAAATATTCCTAGCGTTTTGGGTAGAAATAAAAATCTTTTAAAAATCTGGTTATTTATATTAAAATATATTTTTTTTTTGGTAAAAATAAAAATCACGGCTACTTGCGGTGATACATGAGACTTAATTAATTACAAATTAATGAATAAAATTAATAGAATATTGTGTGTAGGGATAAATTTTGAAATACAACTAAATTTAAAATAAAAGCTGATAACAGTACCCGCATTGTACCCGCACCATAACTATCATAACTATCTGGGGGACCACAAAAACTCCAACACTGAATTTTTTTTCTAAAATATTAATATGTATGTAAGAAAATATTTATACCTATGAGGTGAACAAATTTTACGTAAATATTATTTCTCCAACCAAATCTCCCAAACGTACCCACACCATAAATATTTGTAGGGACCACTCAAATTATATGGGAGGCCATACACGTTTTTAGAGATGAGTTTTTTTTTCGTTCAATCTCATCTATATTTCTGACGATCTGTGAGGAATTTTGTGAATCTAAAACCATGAACGTCCTTTACACAATTTTCTCTTTCAAATGAGATCCATGATGACGTACTTTCGGGCTCGTTAGCACACAAGTATTTATAACTCGTCGTGCAAGTATTTATACCTATACTTGTAAGTATTTTTTATATATGACACTGGATGACGTCTGAAAGTATTAATATCAAGTACTGCAAGTATTTATACCTATATACTGAAGTATTTATACTTATATGGTCAACTATTTTTGTTAGAAGAAGGTTGACACGGGAACAATTGGAGAAGGTTGATGCAGTGATACGGGATCCGCACTACTTCATTAGAGGAAGGTTGACACGAGAACGATTGGGGGACTAGAAAAAGGATCATCATAACAAGTTACGCATCAAATATTAATATCTTATTTTTCAAGTGTTATTATCTTATCTTCCAAGTATTTATATTTATAAATGTTGACGTGGAGACGAGTGCGGAGACTGGGAAAGGGAGACCATATAATTAGTGTGGACCATACATTAGTGAGGACCATAAAAGAAGAGTTCTGGGATTTTAAAATGATAATTAGTAGAGATCATATAATTCGTGAGGATCATATAATATCTTTGTAGAATAATAATTAGTGGAGACCATAATACATAATTTCTCTAAATAGAGTGCGGAGATTTTGGGTACGGAATTAAGGGCACTCAAATTATTATTCATTTGAAATATTACAAATATTCAGCAACAACACTACTTTATTTTATTTTCCTTGTCCAATAAAATGATTACATATGAAAGTTGCCAACAAGCTTTTTTGTTCCATATATAGGCCAGATTACATACTTTAATTAGAGATCATTTTTTGTTTTTCCATTAATAAGAGAACGTGGATCTCTGTTCCGAAACAGCAATATTGCAGTAATTAAAAGATCTATAGAACATCTAATTACTAATTACGTATGAATTTTTTTATTGACAAAATAGTATTAACTTGTTCTGGTAACAAAAATAACCTGCTTCCTTTTCCTTCACACTACATAACACCTATGACCTAGCAATTAATAGCCAGCATAATTAATGACCTCACATGAAAATGAAAATGAAACTAAAACAGAAACTAAGACAGCACTTGTGAAAATTCCCCCGCCATCTATTTCTCATCTCCATTCCCCGCCACAAGTGCTCGTAGGTTCCTCTCCGATGACCCGCCTTTGGCCACCGCCGCTCGACCTCTCTCCTTCCAAAACTCCGCCATCTCTCTAATCTTCTCTCCTCGCTCCCCGTCTCCCATCACCGCCTCTAAGCACCTCTTCAACTCCTCCCCCTCCATTACCCCGTCTTCTCCGACCTCCGCTCTTACTCCGATCCCCCATTCTTCCATCAACCTCGCATTCGTCCCTTGGTCGGTCCATTGCGGCACTCCTACTGCCGGTACGCCACATGCTAGGGTTTCAAGCGTTGAATTCCATCCGCAGTGGGTCACAAAACAACCGACCGAAGGATGCCGCAACACTTCAAGTTGGTTGCACCACTCCACCACCAATCCATCTGTCTCTGATACCAATTCTTCCAGCTTGGTACCGATTTCTTCTCGGTTATCTTTTCTTACCACCCAAAGAAATGACCACTTTGTCTCTTTTAAAGCATGCGATATTTCCTCCATCTGGCGCTTATTCATTACGGAGAGGCTGCCGAAGGAGATGTAGATGACGGATTTGTCGTGTTTTGTGTCGAGCCATTTCAGGTAAGTGTCGTCATCTGTATTGAATAAATCTTTTGATTTCTTACCGGCTCCTTCTTTAGAAGAGAGCACCGGTCCGATCCCCATCAGGTCGACCTCTTTCTCCACCGATTTGATTGCATCGGCTTCTAGTTCATCAAATGAGTTAACCCATACTTTCGGCTTCTCGCCAGCAACTAATCCCCTCTCAAGAGTTGCAAATGTATCACTAAAATAATTAAGCACTACATAGTAAGGATCGTCTTTGTTGGTAATGGTAAGGAAGGATGGTAAATCTCTGATTTTAAGAGGTGGCAAACATGGTAATTTCACCATTGCCATAGGATCATTTGCTTGAGAAGTAATTGTATCCTTGTAACCATGAAAATAGTGGTAGTATACGGCCAGAACCGTAGCTGGCTGTATCCAGTAGAGCGCGCAAGGGATACCATGATTCCTGGCTACATCAGCGACCCACGACATGAGAAGTGTATAAATGATACATGTGACGGGCCGACCGTCATTTGCTAACCGATTGATCAGACCCGTAAGAGTCCTCGATCCGACAACCTTGGACTCGGTCATGAACTGGTTGTGATCATGCACATCTTTCTTAAACCCTTCGTCATACCCGTCTGAGTAGGGGAGGTAATAAATGAGACCGTCGTGATATTCTTGATCAAGCGAGGAGAGAGAGGTGAACATTTTTCGATGGGCAGAGATGGCGGTGGAAAGTGTGACGCGTGCCCCGGTAGAATTCGCGAGTTTTGTAGCTAGGTGGCGGGACGGGTTTATGTGGCCCTGTGCCGGGTATGTTACGATCAGGAAATGCTGCTGGTTTTGGAGCTGTGGTTCCATTGATAAATTAACTACTAATGGATGGAACCTTTGGAGGAAATTAATTAAGTGACGATCTCTTGTTGGAATTAATTTGTTTCCAAAGAACGTGTTGTTGTTGTAGCAATTGAGTGGGATTGAGAATGGATTTATAGGTGGAGCGAGGCTGCGAGGGAGAGGTGGCCACGGCACAAACATTTTTGTTTTGTCCAGCTTAGTTGGATAATTAATTTATCAATCATGCACTTAGCGCACGGTTGTATTATTTGCTAGCTACTTGCTATAGTTCTAGGTTTTTAATTGTAGGGATTTTGTACCGGTCTGGTTTATCATTTAATGTTTAAAAAGTTCAGCTATATATTATTGAGTGGATTGCAAAAGAAATCCATCATGTTAAAAGAATAAGTGTGATCAATAATTAATGATCATTCTACGATATTTATAATTTGACGGAGTGATATATATATAGAGGAGGGTTAAAATGCACCCTCCCTTTTGTGCTCCTAACGTGCACTCTCCTCTCATATCTTTATTTTCAAAGTTCAAATAGTCAATTCGAACTTTCAAACGTGTTCATATTAAAATGTGCTTGGAGACCAAATTTTACATTTTTTGGAAATTTTTTACTATTTTTTACTATTTTTTCAAATTTTTTGATTAAACTAAACAATAATAAAAAATTCAGCAAAGTGATGATTTTCAAAAATTCTGAAAAAGTAGTAAAAAATTTCCAAAAAATGTAAAATTTGGTCTCCAAGCACATTTTAATATGAAGAACACGTTGGAAGGTTCGAATCGACTATTTGAATATTGAAATGAAGATATGAGGGGATGGTGCACGTTAGGAGCACAAAAGAGAGGGTGCATTTTAACCCTCCTCATATATATATATATATATATATATATATATACGGAGTATGGCTAATTTGTTTCCGGAAGCATTTCGACAAAATGCTTACTGGGGCATATTTTAGTTTGGTTTGGTTGGATTCGGTTTAGGGTTTAGGGTTTAGGGTTTAGGGTTTATCATTATAATACCAATAAAATTAGAGTCAAATCAATATAAACATGTCGGTTCGGTTTAGTCGGTTTTAAAAAGTCTAAACTGAACCGATCCATTTAAACAGAAATAATTCAAAATTTCAACCGAACCGATCTATTTAAACCGAAAAACCGATCCATTTAAACAGAAATTATCCGGTTCGGCTAAAAACCGAACAAACCGAACCGTTTAAACACCCCTAGCTCCAACTAATAGATATGTCACCTTTGAAAACATAATATGGATTAAATTAAAAAATTTGTTAGTAAAATTAAAATTTTTGCTGTAATTTTATAAGACCATTCATGTTTTACTAGTGCAGTTATGCTCCATGTGCAGTTCAATAAAAGGAGCCCTGTTTTAGCATAAAAGGTCCGAACTTTTACTGTTTATTTTATTTAAAATTTATCTTTTGTAAAAGTGACACTGACTAGTACAACTGTACATGTATGCTGTGGTCCGTAGACTCTCTGTACGCAGTGCTGCCTGGTGGGGCCAATTTAGCCCAGCTAAGCTAAGGAGTTACAGATTTTAATTGCTAGGCCACGGCCTACGGACTACGCTGGACCTGGTCTATGGGGTAATGGCTAAAGAAACCAAATAAATACATACAAAATAATTTTTTGGTGACGTTTGTAGTGACGCATTTTAGAGGGCATCACCAGTTATGTAAACTCAGCCAGACAACAACATGCATGCCCCCAATTTTCTAGCAGGATAACAATTTTAAATTGAGGATATATTGAAACTTTTTTCCATGGCGGAAATTAAAGATGAGAGGGAATTCTGAAAATGCAGCACACAGAATTAATTATGCTGGTTTATGGCGTGACGTATCATGGATTGGCATTGGCTTCAGATTTATATGGGTGGCAGGGTGGGTGTTTATGTTTACAGTTTTTGGCAAATTATGGAGCTAGCGTCGTCTTCTGTGTTTCTACGTATTTGCTATGGTTTGTTCAATTTATAATTTCCATCTTCACTTGGTAGTAGGGGTGCAAACGGATCACATACGGATCCATAGTGGTAAAACCATATCCTTATCCGCTTTTAATTTTCGGATAGAAATACAGATAGAATATTAGACGGATACATACATATACGGATCAGATATTTGTATATATATATACATAAATATTTTCATAATATATAGTAAACTATGTGATATTTATCTACTATTTGGATACGGATAATTAAAATTCAAAACCATATCCGTATCCCTATTCGCACAGATATTCAAATATCATATATCCGTATCTAATTTTCGAATACGGATGCGGATACGGTCGGATAATATCCGACCCGTTTGCACCCCTACTTGGTAGGCACTGCATGCGTCATGCCCCGACATTTTTATTAATATCTAAAGTTTAATAGAAATTAATTAATATACTCAGATCTGCTGGGAAGTTATAAAAATACCCATACCGGCTATTTTTTGGCCGGTACCCAATTTAATCCATTACCGACCGGAAAATGGCCGATACCCAAATTTTTTTATTTTTTTAATACAGTACCGGCCATTTAAACAAATGCATAGCATAGTTGGCTAGAAGAAAAAATCGTAGGAAACTCGGATTGAAGTTTGCACTCGGTTTGGCTAAGATCAAACAAATACATTTGGTTGGATGTGTGTGTTACATCGGTTGCATGTATCGGTGCATCATCGATGTTTTTGCAATGAAACATCGATGTTTTATTAGACTTAACATTGACAATTAAGCAAGGTAGTGCTAAAAAAACATGTGCGTCGTTGATATTTTTGCAATGAAACATCGATGCATTTCTTGTTGGAATTAATTTCAATTAAACAACATATATGGGCTTATATGTGATATAAATATATATTGAATAATAGACTGTCAAATATCTAATTAGACCCGTTATGAAGTGATCAAATTAAGTATTATTTATTGGGTTCAATATGTGTCATGAGAAGTGGGGCCTTTAATGTGTAGAATGCGTATTAATAACTTTATGATTTAGTGATAGTCTAAATTATATAAAGTTTGGTAATAATACAATTATGCTATTGGTCTCTGGAGAACACGATTAAATACGGCAATGTTCTGTAAATAAGGAAATACCTAATAAGACAAGTTCTGAATCAAGACCCGCTAAGGATCTAATAAGATAATAGACTACATATCCAATATGAGAAACAAGATTAATTAATTAATGGATAGATGAAAGGCGCCTATTCAAAAATTGGAATACGGCTATTAATAAGGGATCCAAATCTGCTGAAATTTCAGTACATGAACAGTATTTCTGAAATTCCTGAAATTCAGAATCCAACCATTGAACGGTTTTGAGATACGTGCACAGAAAAACTAGCTGTTTTGAGATGCGCGCACAGAAAAAATTGAACGGCTGGATTCGGAATTCCAGGAACACTGTTCATGGAATTTGGATTTCAGCAGATCCGATTCCATTAATAAGAGATAGATACGGCTCTCTCTCTCTCTCTCAAATTTTTCAATCTACCAAATTAAAATAGAGATTTATATTGAGTGGAAGAGAAGGGGATTTTCAATAGAGAACTAGAATCGGATATTTCTCCTTGTGCAAAACAGAGCGTTGCCGCTATCGCCTCTCTTGCTCTCTCCATCGAACTTGAGAGGGATTACTTGAAAATCTAAAGGCTTCCGGTGATCAACGGTGCTTGTGTCTGTCTGGAAGATCATGGCTATGGACCAAGGTAACTTAAAATTTCAGATTAGGGTTCACTAGAGGATCATGGCAAATCTAGAGTTTACGAATTGCGGTATGGTTATACATGAATTAAATCCTACATTTCTGCCGTTGTTAGGCCGTGCATAAAGCATCGGTGCGTCAGCAGTGTTTTTGCACGAAAGCATCGTTTTTTTAACTTTAAACGACCATAACTTTGGCTAGAAAATTTGGATTTGTGCATATGACCCCAATTCAGAAAGCTTGGGACGAAACGGTGCCAATGGCACCCTGGGGCTAGTGAATCAAAATTGCAAAAAACATCGTTTAGTACCTCAAAAATTGAGTTAAAGTTTTTTATTATCGGTAGACACACAACGATCTTTATGCGGCTAGTGACAGTGTCGTATGCAGCATAGTGAAATTGTTAAAAGTTAGTACCTCAAAAAAAAAACGTACTTTAGTGTTCACATGCGACTAGTAAATTTAATTTGACAATAACCAGCATTCTAAAATTGAGTATCTTTCATTTTGTAATTATTTTAATTTTGCGTATTTAGTATAATTTAACGTAATTTAGTGTAATTTAGCGTAATTTAACATAATTTCAAGTAATTTAGCGTATTTTAGTTTAAATATGCTAATTATATATCAAAAGAAGTAATCTAACAAATATTTAAAAAAAAATTGAAATTTTTAATGTTAGATTTCAGCATCTTGCTCTTATAGTCTCTGAAATTTTTTCTTTGAGATAATATCTAGATATACTTATTAATTTCTATTAAACTTTAGATATTAATAAAACTGTCGGCGTCATGCCTGACTTAATTCAAACAGAGACAGTGCCACTGCATTTGCCTACAATTTTAAATTATTCCCTCTTTTTCATAAGAAAAGGAAAAATAAAAAAAAATAGACAATGTGGCAATATACAGCAGCCGAACAGTGACAGATGACAGTTGCAACAGAAAGGAGACGCTGAGGGCTGAGGCCTTCAGCTTCTCACCTCTGACCTACGTAGTACGTCTTCTCGTAATTTAAAGCCCATCAAAACCAAAACTCTCAAAAATCAAATCTGACTTTTAAAAAAATATCCATAATATATATTCTCGTTTAACACCTCAAGTATTTCTGAATTTTTTTTAATATCAAATGTTAATCTTTTATGAAAAAAAATTATATAATTTTTTTATGAAAAACTTGGCGACCAAGAATAGTTTAGCTTAGAAGAACATTCAACAACGTCGCATACAAGAAAGGATTAAGGCATGTGACAGATAAACAGCAAGTATAATGCACGTGAAATATTATACTTGATTCTCAAGAAAATTCTCGCTCTTTAACAACTCCCTGACTTTTTTTCCTATACCAATTTTCAAAACAATAATTAAATAATTAAGGGTGCATATATTCTGCAATAATAATTATTATATATATGTATTATGCAATAAGAAAGTTTAATTAATTTCAAAAGTGGTTCATAAATTGAGTGCAAAAATTAAAATTAACAACTGTAAAATTGATTATAAGCTAGTGTGATCTATATTTTGTAATAGTCAGATGTACGCTATATAATACCGGAGTGCCTATTTAATTTCAAGTTGAAAAAATAAATCTACAAGTCCAACGCAGCTGTGATAGTCATAATAATAATAATATATATTTTGACTTGGTATAGAATAAATGTGCATTCTGTAAAAATAAAAAATGTGAATTTATATATACATTAATTGAATATACGTAACTACGTTCAACTAATGTATATATAATTAGCATTTAGAGAAAAGTTCAACAAGTTAATTACCTAACCTGTATAATTTATACAATTAATCAAATGTGCATTTAGAGAAAAGTTCAACAAGTTAATTACCTAACCTTTATAATTTAAATTAAAAAAATAAAATTATGAATATGTTCTTAATTATTTAAATAGAACGTGTAAATATCGAGCTAACATGGCATGCATCCTGACGCCATCGAAGACGATGTTCAAATTTTCAATGTTTAACTAGTATGATAACTTTCCTACTTTAATCATTAATTATTAGTACCAAAGACTTTCCTACCTTAATCAAATACGAGCATCACCTCTATTTTTCCTCAAAAAAATTATTAATTATTAGTGGAACGATAAGGTTACCTAACCAATGTAAATATATGAAATGAGGAGAGCGAGAAGAACAAGACTCCCCTGGACAAATTATGATACATCCTTGAAATTTCAAATTTTCGATACAATTAATCATCAAACATCTTAATTTAATTTATCTGGCAATTAGTAGGCATAAAGCATGCCTAAGCCCGAAATTTTTATATATAGTATTTTCTAAAAAAAAAAAAAAAAAAAAAGGCAAATTAAAAACACTCATGTTTCTGGGTTTTTCTAATTCTACCCAGACTGCTCCGGTGTTCTGCGGCCCCAGCCTAGGGGTCGCTCAATGCCGTAGGGGCCGCACAATGCCCCTGCGACCCCCCTTTTTTTTTATCAGAAATGTGTTTTATTTGTTTTGGTTTTTGTTTTTAAAATTGTTTTATTTGTTTTTGTTTTTGTTTTTAAAATTATTTTATTTGTTTTGGTTTTTGTTTTAAATGTCGTTTATTTTGAAAATATTTTTCATTTGTAGGATCAAATATTTTGGAAATGTCGTTCATTTGGCATATCATTTGTGTACGAAGAAATAATGATATAATGAACAAAATAAATAAATAACAAAACAACAAATAAAATAAATAACAAATCAACAAAATAAATAAGTGATAGTATCTAAAAAATAAGTCACAGTATCTGATAAAACATCTAATAAAGTACAAATCAAAACCTACGGGTCAAGACTAAATATCGTTTTCTGCTTCTTCTTCCTGAACCACCGACCTCGCCTGGACAGTGGCGTCTCGGAAGTATCTGATGAGTTTGGAGAATCTTCATCCTCCGCCTGGACATACTTTGGTTGAACTGGCTCGTCATGAACCTCCTCAATCTCAGATGTCTGCTGGACTCCAGGACCAAAAACCGTAGTTTGTCGAAACTCACCCTGCGTGAATAAAAACACCTTTCTGGCTATAGGGTCATCATCGAACGAAGGATACGATGCCTGCTGTGTGGAGGACCCAGGAAACTGATGGAAGGGCTCTATTTGAACATACCCTAGCTAATAAGCAGGCGGCTCTGTCTGGGTTGGACTGTTATCCTAAGATTACAGTCCATCTCCCTCTATGCTAAAATATGTGGAAATATTAAACTCTAGCGGCTCCTCCTCCTCACCCTACAATAACTTACAAATTAGTTAATCATGAATTAAAAAAAACACAGTTATGTATTTTAATTACAATTATACCTTGGCATTCTGAGTAGGCATGGCCTGGTCTGCGGCTCAGCCCATTGCCTCTATACCTCGGTCGAATTCCTGACTGACGATCTCAGCGTCCTGGACATGTGTAAACAACGTCTCGTCACCAGCGTACCGGACATAGATATCAGGCTTATCGGATATGTCATCTATCGCATCACACCGGCCCAATCTAGCGCACCTGAGTAGAGAGTCGAGGCGCGTCCTGTACCCATATTGGCACAATGAGGGTACATTGTGCTTGGGAATGACTATCTCGAGCCTCTTTCAGCCCCTCATCGTGGCCATCGTTGCTGCTATGACGCAACTTTTCACCAGATATAAAGCCTGCAAAAAAACATTATATAAATGTAAATATTGTTAGTTTTTAATTTGAAATTTAAAATTAAACATACCGTGGATGCGAACGGTGCACTGGTAGGGATAATACCAAGGATCCGTCCTCTCTGATCTCTCGGTCTCGGTACCTGCTCATGAGGGTTGTCGGCGACACACCCCTCCAGATTTATAGTGTACGCGCCGTGATCATGTTACCAATCTCTGCAAGGTCTGTATGAATTCCAAAAATGTCAGATATTACAATCAGAAAACTATAGTGAAGAAACAAATTATAAAAATAATTCTTACATGGGCGCGACATCCATGAGACGGTACTGCTCAGCTAATTGGGGAGTTTGCATATCTTGCCTGGGCCACGTAATCCTCACTTATGACTCCCCAGTTCTTGCCCGCAGTGGTGTCCCTAGCATGATGAAGTTGTCGCCACAACCTCTCGTTGATCGGTGCCGGGGGCGGAGATTGCTGACGCAGCCTGAACTGTCTCATGACCTGACCGGGGTAATGGTGCTCTACAATATATATATATTTAATTATGTTAGTTAGCTTCTATTAAATTAAGTTGCAGTGTCGAGAATTAATTAAATTAAATTAAATTACGGTACCTGAAAACATATGAGCGGCACCTCTGCACGCCAGAAACACTCCTACTGCTGACATCACTCAGGTAATACCTCAAGGAAAGTCCGATGTATCCCATCTACCTCGATCTGAATTTACATATTTGAAACCTTATATCAATCCAAACAACAAAACCTGAAATAAATTTAATTCAAATTAAAAAAATTATACTTACATATTCTCTGTAGGGCTCTCAAGTCACATACTCTGGATCATCTCTCAGATGCTCGATCTCCTTGTTGGGTTTTACATGGAGCTAGATGGTGCAATTTAAAATTTTCTAGCCTAAACATGTATGATCTTACGATCAAGAATGCAATCATCCATGCAGTTTATAGTTCACATCACACATGTGAACAAGCATAGAGTATATAATATCACCTCTCCAAATGAATGAAGCGAGATCAGCGAGATGTCAGCACCTTAGTCTCCCTTGTGCCTTTTTCTCCAAGTTACTGCAATGGCAACCTCAAAGCTTGATACACCCAAGGTTTGATTGTGAGAGAGATGATTCCAATACTAGATGTACTACTATCTCTCCAAAATCAAATCCCTTTACTTCACTCGTAGACTTGCCTTCTTCAACAAGAAACAAATAAAAAAGAACAAGCAAATGCTCAACACATGAGCAACTCAAATGAGCAAAGAAGGATCAAATCGAATCTCAAAACACGATCCAACAACGGATCTAGAAAGAAGGTGAGAAGAGGAGAAGAAAGAAGCCAAAACCGAGGCGATCGGCCCTAGGTGGTAATGGCGGCGGCCTAGGGTGGTGACCGGCGGCGGGACAGGTGGCGGTGGCCCGGGGAGGGGCGGCGACTGGTGGTTGTACAGCGGCGGCCTGCGGCGGTCCCTTGTGGGGTTCGGCCAAAGAGAGAAGAGGAAGAGGGTGAGGGTTGTTCCTTATTGAATCCTATCTGCACCCTGCACCCTGCTTTCTCATTTGTTTCAGCCTTGACTGAACAGGAGTACATATTGAGGCTCGATGATGTGGCGAATAATCTGAAATGTTTGGGAGCTGTCCCTCATGTATGAAAGTCTCACAAATATTAAAGAGAGGCCTCGACTGACATGGTGATAAAGGTGTTCGCTGGGTTCGGTTTATTTGGTTTTCAACCGATTTGAAAAAATTTGGATTAAATAGTTTGGTTTTTCGGTTTAAATGAATCAGATCGGTTGAATTTTTGAATTACTTTGATTTTTTATATTTAATTTGATTTAGACTTAAAAAAAAAAAAAACTTGTGTACGCTTGCACTACTACTATATTTCTGCTATTGCCTACATCTCTAAAGATAATTTATTTCGGTAGGACCCTTAACGGCCCCTTGTGGGTTCGGCCAAAGGGCTTGGGTTGGCCTCTTTAGGAGGTCTGAATTCCGAGTTATTTCATAGCCCGTTAAGAGTGAGGGCCTTGGAAACTTGGTCCTATCAATTATAAAGATTTCTTCTATTATAGATAAATTTAATTATTAATACTAGTAATTATGAATTACAAAGATTTAATTATTTATAATAGAAAAAATTGTAATATCGTATAAAAAATTCATTAACTCATGACACTAAAATTGTTATTTACTTATATTTTATGAAGCAGGTTATTACTTATATTAAACTATGTTATTTTTAATTTTATATTTCTAATCAAACCAATTGATTTCATCTGCTAGTATGAAATATAACATTTAAGATGATAATGGAGGCTTCCATTTTTAAGTAATGGAGAAAAAATTACAATGGAAAGAAAGACTACTCCTTCATTAAAGAGCAATTAATTAGCGGTATGAATCGTTTAGCATCATACGGTGCTTATCACCCTTTGGACAAAGATGGTCCAAACGGCTTTGGACAAGTTTCGCACCTCAGAAGAAGATAGAAGGGCTCGAGAAAATGGTTTGGAATTGGTTGAAGGATCAAGAGGCTGGAGAGGTGAAAAATGAAGAGAGCAAAGGCCGTGGAGAGAAAAAAGGAAAAGATAAAACAGAGAGAGAGAGACCACTGTCAAGTTTTGAAAAATGAAGAGACTGGAAGAGCATGGAAATGAAGTGGAACTAGGGCTGTTCATCGGTTCGGTTCGGTTGAAACCGAATTGAATTAGGCAAACCAAAGTTTTGTTTGAACAAAAAAAAAATTTGGTTTGCCTAATTCGATTCGGTTTCAAAGTTATAATTCTGTTTTAAAAATAAAACCGAACCGAACCGATTTAGCATTGCAACCGAACTGAACCGAACCAAAGTTTTATTTCGGTTTGTTCGGTTCAAACCAAAATATATTAATTTTTTTATTTAAAGCAATTGATTTATAATAAACCTGAAGTATATTAAGAAATAAACCGAGGTATTAAGAAATAAATCGGAATATTAAGAAATAAACCGGGATATTAAAAAATAAACCGAAGTATTCAAAGCAATTGATTAAGAAATAAACCGGGGCGGTCCCGACCAAATTCATAATATATAAAATTTCGGTCAGTTCGGTTATTTCGGTTTTCAAAATTTTCAACCAAACAGAACCGAAATTATAATTCGATTTTAAAAAACAAACGAACCGAACTATTAAACCGAACCGACCTTTGAGATCGAACGATGGAGAATCCAGTACTGTTTCGTCATTGATCAAAGAACAGTAAAGTCGTGCAAAGAGGCTCCAGATTCAAAGTCGAAGGAAAATTAAGGGTTTAGATCACGGAAAGATACTATTCGTTCATTCTAGTGTGACATTGGTTCAGGATTTATATATATACAGGAGGTTGAGCAGAAATTCTAATAAAATTAAGAACTCTCCTTTTGAAGCTCATTTCTATTTAAGAGAATATGCACTTGTTTATAAATCGCAACAAACTATTATGGTTCATGAGTAATTCATCGTAACGACTTTATTAATTTTGGAATTATTGGCCGAAATTTTTATTTCTACCATAATCCAAAAAAAAAAAAAAAACCAAAACACTCCAATTTCTGAGTATTTCGAAGAATATCCAGGGTGCTCAATGGTTTACCGGCCCCAAAGACTGGGGCCGCCATATGTCCCTGCAGCTCCAGTATGGGGGCCGCTTAATGGCTCTGCGGCCCTTTTTTTTAAATAAACAGATTGATAAACATTTATAGTTTGATTTTTTTGTTGGTTTTGTTGTATTTAGATAAAAAAATTAAATGTAAGTTTATTTATTTGTTTAATTTTCATCAAAATATGTTAAAATTAAGTATATTTTGCATCAAATAATAATCTAAAAATAAATATAAGAAGTCAAATAAATAGAACAATACAATGCATATGTTTTCACGAGTACAATAAAAATACGTCTAATAAACTTAAAATAAACAATGTTCTTACCAATACAATTAAAATATCCAATACAATAAAAACATAAATTTAACTCCTAGATAAACATCCAATCCATTGATTGCCTCTCAACCTGCAAATTTACAAACAAATAGTGACTTTTAAATCTAATTGTTTCAATAATTTTTTGAAAGTTGAAATTGAATAATAAAATAAATTAACTACCTCGTGCATCTCGAGCAGCTCTGTTCTGTCTTTCCTATGTATCTCGGCCAGCTTGGTGTCATCTTCTCCTCTTATTTAGTATGTCCATCAATTGCGGAATCCTGTTGTGTCGTCTTCTATCTAAAGTAACATTTTTTGTTTCTGGAACAAGGACAAGGCCCTCGTGTTCAGGCCATTCTGACTGATTGTCATACGCATGCCATTCACCCCTCCATGTGTTGATCAGTCTCTAGATGTGGTAGTAGTGACTTACAAAGCTGTCAGGGTCGATGCCTTGGAGGCGACACACAGACAGAACATAAGAACACAATATTCTGTCTAATTGAGGCTTCTGGCATGTGCATTCCACTGTGTTATTCTCCCTGATGACCATTGTATATTTGAAATTGGCCTTGGTAAACCAGCCATAATCGTCAGGCAGAAAGCGTGAACTCTCTCGTGTGCCTAACCAGTGGCAATAGCATATATGTACCAGCCACATCTACAGTCCTTGCACTTGAACCTCATTCTGGTCTTGTCATTGTGCGTATTCCTTATCTCTTTGTTGCAAATTGCGCTCTTCATTTGCTCTTTTGAGTCATAGGTTTGTCCCTCCGACAATTCATCCTCAGACTTTGCTGCCCTTCCAAACAAACCCACATTTGCTTCCTGAAACCCTGATGTGTCATTGAAAGACGAAACCGGGTGCTCAAATCTGCGATTCATTATTTGAAACTCGCGATCCATCCTGAAAAACCTCTGTCCAAGCACAAGCCTGGTATCTTTCTGATAAGCCTCAATTATATATACTTTCGGTCGAGGTTTTACCTCTAAAACTGCACCAAATCCCTTGTATTTTAGATTAGTTTAGTATAGAATGCACCGAAGAACCAAGTTACTGTCTTTCCCTTGTTTAAATTGCAGAAATAGAGCGAAATGAGTAAAACTGCGAGTTTGTGCGGGCTGCAGGAATTCTGTGCGGGTCGCATCGTTTGTCCGAGAGTTTTGCAGGTGCTCGTGCGGACCGCAGAGAATTTGTGAAGGCCGCACGACCCTTTTTTTCCTTAGCCATTTCCAGACGAATTCCAACCTTGTGCGGACCGCAGGAATTCTATACGGGTCGCACTAAAAGTCTGTGATCAGAGTCAAAATAATGATGATTTACGTAGGATTTGGGCTTAGGTTTTGCATATTTTCTCACATTTATGTTTACTTTATTAGAGAAAAAGGCTACTGTCACCCTTCTTTATGTTTCATTGTAGAAAATAGGTTTTGGGACTATTTTACACCAAATGGAGCTAGAATCGGGTCAATCGGATCAGCAACGTTCATCGACTAAGTCTCTGTTACGGCCCGTATTGCCTAATACGGACCAGGCCTAGCATTAACTAGAAGATAGCGCTGGAAGCATTAAACCATAACCGTCAAGATCCTAATACGGACCGTATTGCCTAATACGGTCCGTATCCGAAGGCATCTCTTGGAGAATAACTGCCGACAGCTGTTTTCAGATCAGTTTCTTAGCCCCTACTCAACCTCTACACGTCCCTACACTCCTATATAAGGCCCCTGGGCAGAATGATTAGTTATCTTTGTAATTAGGGTTAGATCTGATTAAAGTGAGAAGAGAGGAGTGCCTGTAATGATGCTGTTCCGCGGCTAAGTTCCTTTTCTTAGGGCTAGGCAGTAAACCTTGTTACTCTTGATGTTTTGATATATATATTTCTGTTGATTATGATTTCTCGTTGTTGAAACAAAATGCTTTTGTGATTTACTATCTCTTCATCTAATTTCAATGATCTAGTTTGAGTCCGTTAGGGTAGTGACAGTACTTTAATAGTAAGAGAAACTATTTGTATGAATTAGCCTCGTTGAGATTTATTAGGTTTATGTGAAGAAAACCTTAGCGGAGAAACCATAAACCAGACCAACAAAACGCGTACCAAATTTCATCACTTGCGTAAAGTAAATCGCAGTGATCTGTGTAGTAATTTGGGGTATTTGAGAGATCAGACATTTGCGTAAGGTAAATCGCAGTGTCCTATGTAGAATCTTGGTGAAAGATCTGTCATTCTCGCGTAACATAAATCGCAGTGACCTATGTGGTGTCTTTCATTAAACAACAACAGAAAATCAGACGCAACAGGAATATATTATCAAGGTGGATTGAGTGGCAATGGTGTGCCGAAACCCTAGGAATTCTCATCTCTATCTTTATTTTAATTACTTTTAATTGCTTCCTAATTTACATTGATCAAAACAACATCTCTCAATTTACAGATTTCATCTAGTCTTTCGAAAGATTGTGATTCGATCGCTCAAAGCATTGAACCAATATTTCCTGTGGATCGACCACGTATATACTACTCGATAGGATTGTGCGCTTGCAGTCCGAACCGATAGCATTTCCGAGTTTATAAATATTAAAAGAAACATTGCTCTCTTTTGAGTGATCAAGCTTTTTGGCGCCGTTGCCGGGGAATAACGGTTCATTGTGCAAGGCCTCGCGAGACGTTCTTGCTTTGACCATTGAATCCAATTAATTAGAAACGCCTAGATTTCTTTTTATTTTCTTTATTTTTATTTTTATTTTATTATCAATTTCGTTTTTATTTTATTTTCCTTTTTATTTTCAGTTTTTAGTTTAATTTTCAGATTTTCTTTTCTTTTTAGGACACTGTACGCTGGCCGAATCATCCGTACGAAGATCCGAGAGGATTGCTAGTAGGAGAGGACAATTCGCTTCCACATCACCGATAAGAACCAATCATAGTTCTTCATCAAGTAATTCTGAAAGCGAAGAGGACTCAGATTCGATCAACATGAATATCCCACCGAACGAACCGATTAACAATGGAAGACATAATGGTGATAATGAAGTTCACGATGCAGCAAGACCCAAACTTCTACGAGACTATTGCGTACCGCGCGCGAATGATCCTAATTCTAGTATAAACCCGCCAACTGTTACGAACCGTAATTTTGAGATCAAACCTGCTCTCATAAATATGGTTTCGCAACAGCAATTTGGAGGATTTCCACATGAAGATCCACATCTTCATTTGTCAATTTTCCTAGGGATATGCGAGACGATAAAGATCAACGGAGTTACCGATGAAGCAATCAGGCTAAGGCTATTTCAATTTTCATTAAAAGATAAAGCAAGAGCATGGTTGTTTTCCTTACCGGCCAATTCCATTCAAACTTGGGATCAATTGTTTAATGTGTTTATTGCAAAATATTTTGCACCATCTAAAACTTCAAGACTTAGAAAAACAATTACTAATTTTGAACAAAGGGATGGTGAATCATTGTGTGCAGCATGGGATATATATAAGAATATGTTAAGGTGTTGCCCACATCATGGTCTAGAAAGATGGTTAATTGTTCAAACTTTTTATAGTGGTCTAAACCCTACCGATAGGTTGTTTATCGATACTTCTGCAGGAGGGGCAATCATGAACAAGGAACCTGACCAGGCTTACAACCTAATTGAAGAGATTGCAATCAACCAACACTACTGGACCCCTGAGCGCAAGAAGCCAACTCCAGCACCTGGCATACACAAAGTAGATGAAATATCCATGCTAAGCGCAAAGATCGATGCTTTGCAACTAGCACTCAACAAGCAGACCAAGCAGCGAACGGTAGCAGCAGTCAATGCCGCAACAACATGTGGCTATTGTGGAGGAGCGCATGAGATGACCGAATGTATGAATGTGACGGAAACTGAGTAAGAAACAAAGCAAGTAAACGCCATCGACAACAGCTTTCGACCTCAGCCCGCCTACAATTCATACCATCTGAATAACCAAAACCATCCGAATCTCTCATACGCAAACAATCAAAGACCTGCTGCATCTCAACCGAACTACCAACCGAGGCAGTGCAACCAATCACAGCAACCTAATATCACATCACTAATGGAGAGATTCCTAGAGAAGCAAGACGAGACAAACACCGCAATCACGCAAACGGTCAAAACCTTAGTTAGCCACTGTCAAGGACTTGGAGGGTCACATCTCCAAGATGGCAAAAGAACTCTCAAGCATCACACGCGGAAAAGGCAAATTTCGGGCCAACCGGAAGAAAATCCTAAAGAGAGTTGCAAGAACATCACGCTAAGGAGCGGCACAGCTTACAAGGGACCTCCTATGCCCGATCTAACTTCCGATGAGATACATGCAGAGCCATCACATTCGAAGAATACGAGCTGCAACAACCAGAGTCGCCCGTATTCGAAATGCAGGCAGACCTTATTGAGGAGCAGAATGACACCGTAGGTGGAGACGAGCGACAAACCGAACCTGAATACATTTCACCACCACCCTACAAGCCACCTCTGCCATTCCCTCCAAGGCCAGCCAAGCATAAGATGGAGCCACAATTCGCGAGATTCATGGAGACGCTCAAGCAACTACAAGTCACAATCCCCTTCACTGACGCAATTGCAAGCATACCCTCGTATGCTAAGTTTCTGAAGGAGATCCTTTCAAATCGCAACAAACTCCAAGAATTCTCAACAATTCCGCTCAATCGGGAATGTAGTGCGCTCGTGCAAAGTAAATTATCGGAAAAGTTGAAAGATCCGGGAAGCTTCTCGATACCATGCACAATTGGCACGACGAATTTTACGAGGGCTTTATGTGATTTGGGAGCAAGTGTGAGTCTAATGCCAAAGGCAGTGTTTGACAAATTAGAATGTGGAGAACTTTCACCAACACAAATTGCACTGCAACTGGCTGATCGATCAATTCGATATCCTGAAGGAGTGTTGCTGGATGTACCAATCAAAGTTGGAGACTTCTGGATACCTGGAGATTTTGTTGTGGTTGACATGGAAGAAGATGAACACATTCCAATCATCCTTGGAAGGCCATTCCTCGCCACATGCGGAGCAATGATTGATGTTAAGAACGGGAAAATTTCACTGAATGTCGGAAAAGAAAAGGCGGTCTATGACATAAACAGAGCTTTAAAATACCCTTCTGACATTGATCGTGTCTTCAATTTGGGTATCATAGATGAATTTGAAGAGGAAGAATATCCATATGATGAATTGGGAGAATCTATGGGTATGGAGGAACTGGACAACCTTTTTAGAGGGGAGGATGACGCTGACATTGATCGTGTCTTCAGTTTGGGTATCACGGATGAATTTGAAGAGGAAGAATATCCATATGATGAATTGGGAGAATCCATGGATATGGAGGAACTGGACAACCTTTTTAGAGGGGAAGATGACGAAAGGCAACTCGAGCAATACACCACCGCTGAACCTGATGAATCCTACGCTGAAACTTGCGCGAGTTGTGCCACTGTCATAACAAAAGAAGAGGAAGAACCCCCCAAATCTAAAATTCTGCAGTCTGTGTCGTCTAGCACGGTCTGTAGCAAAGTGAAGAAAAGGGAGAAGACAACCTCTCATCCACAACTCGAGCTCAAACCTCTTCCATCCAACCTTCGTTACGAATTCCTGGGACCCAACCAAACCTACCCGGTGATTGTCAGTTCTCGGCTCGATAATGTTCAATCCAACAAGCTCATCAACATACTCAAGATGCACCGAAAGGCTATTGGCGACAAAATAGATGACATCAAAGGCCTTAGCCCGACCATCCCCATGTACCGCATTCTACTTGAAGATGAGACAATAGAGGAAACGCAAGAATTAGGAAAGAGTTGGTACACACAACCGCATGAAAACAAGCTTTCTGATCCTCTGTTGACTTCAATTTCTATCAAACCGGAAGAAACCAAAGTTCCAATCATATAATCAAGGCCTCTTCCAACAGTTCTCAATATTATCGCACCAAAAAGTTCTTGGGAGAACTACGATGCGGTCTATGGTCGGAAGGTGAAGATAAAACAGTTCATGGTTCATTCGGAATCTCAATGAAGCAAGGGGTCGAGCTAATGACTTTAAACAAGCGCTTCTTGGGAGGCAACCCAAGGCCATTTTTATATTTTCATAATATTTATTTCTAGTTTATTTAGGACCTTAACAAGAGAAACAACTCATACCCATCTTTTTTCTATGATCAGGTGAACATATCAGAGGAAAGACTCGATCAAAGACACCACAGAAGACAGGAAAATACCCCCTGGTACGGTCCGTATCAATCAATACGGACCATATTAGTGGATACGGGATGAAAGAAGGAGAGTAAGAAGAGAGAAGTGGTGAATTCGGCCAGTATTTCCCAATACGGTCCGTATTCAAAGAAGTTAAGACTGAAGGCAGTTATCGGTATTATGCATAACGGATCAGATACGGACCGTATCACCCTATACGGTCCGAATAAAGGCTAATCCGGGAGATGTAAACCCGTTAACGAAGAGACATTTGGAAACCCACGAGAATCACATCTCATAACCGTTAAACCCTTTAGTTTGAACTCCTAAAAACTCCATCTCTCTCTCTATTCTCTCTCCCTCTATCTCTCCTCTTCCTCCCTCTTCCTTCCTTGCCAAGACCGAGCCCACCTCCTTGTCGCCGATCACCATCACCACCGCATCATCACTGCCTCTCCTTGGAAACGCCGCTGCTGCCTTCCTCTCTGCACCATTTGATGCCCCTATAAATGAATATGATCAGTTCATCCAAGCTGTGCAATGGACCAACCTGAATTTTTAAAATCTCGCCACACGCCCGCGAGAGAGCAGCCAGCAGATTAAGCAAAGCCTTTCCTCACTTCACCAAGAGGTCGATCAAGTCCGCCACAGCATGGAGGCGATCCGGAGGAGCGTTGACGAGGGTAGACGCGAAATCTAGTAAGCGCGCTACCTCAATCAACAGTACTACCAGTTCGCCCTCGACTCCGGACTCCGGTACCAGCCACT
Organism: Carex parvula; assembly: GCA_025461045.1. Classification (NCBI taxonomy): domain Eukaryota; kingdom Viridiplantae; phylum Streptophyta; class Magnoliopsida; order Poales; family Cyperaceae; genus Carex; species Carex parvula. The sequence goes on along the minus strand of JAJGRW010001085.1, from coordinate 1,444,546 downwards.
GCTCTACAGACTTTTCGACCTATCATTCTACAAGGAGATCTAGCGACCACCACCACCTCCACCACCTCAGGATTGAGGTGCAGTGAGTTGTTTCTTTCCCCGGTGTTTTTACTTTACTACTCCCTTTATTTTTATCTCTCGAGCATTGGGGACAATGCTCAATTTTATCCGGGGGGTAGGAGGTAAATTGACCATGTATCTTTAAATTTTTCGCATTTTAAATTCTTAGGTGCTAGTAGTTTTACTCAATTTTTGACTAGGGTTAAAGGCTTTACCGAAAATCCTAGAATGATTAGATTGAGCTTTTTTTAGGAGTAGGTTAATCAAATAGGAATTGTTTTTAAATTGAATTAGACTAAGGTTTAGACAATTGGCCATGATACAAAAAATTTAGAATTTTAAAAATAATTAGTGATTTCAAAGTGAATAATTAATTGCTAACCATGAGCGTTGACCAAAAATTGCAAACCCTAGAATTTTTATTGTTGAGTAATTTATTTTTGCAAAGTCTTTTAAACTTGATAGTGTTTTAGAATATCCATTTATTATAGATAGACCCTTAGCGAAACTATGCAATAATTTCTCGTATGAATGAATACTTGGAATTGTGTGTAATCATGGTGCTTGTGACACAAAAATATTTTATTTTTCAGAAAAATACAAAAATACAAAAAAATTAGAAATGAGAAAAATAAAAATAAAAATAGAAAAATCAGAAAAAGAAAAAAAATAGAATAAAAGATGGAGGATAAAAAGAGTACGGGTGCCTACGCAAGACTGGTTACCAATAGGCTCGAGAAAACCTCCCAAATTTTAATTTTTGTATATATTTAATCTTTCAAAAATAGTCACAAGTACCAACACACTTAGTTGTCATACTTTGCTCCAATCGATTGGGAAGGAAAATTAAAATTTATATCATTAGAATTCCTATTGATTGGAAGGGATCCATTTATAATCGAAGGGGAAATTAATACTCTCAATTTTAAGGATATTTGTGAAGTAGATTGTTCGATAATAATTTTTCTAGGGTAAGCATAATGAGGTCAATCATGGGGTGAATAAATTGTTCAAGGGAGAGGTCATGAATATTTTTAAGTTCTAAATTTTTATTGTCATGCCAATTGTACCAAACCTAAGCCCTAATTTAATTTTTAAACAAAACCTTGAGATTGTATGGTATAACCTAGACCGAATCTTTGACCAGCTGGGATGTCGTTGCTTGAGGACAAGCAACAATTCAAGTTGGGAGGCGTGATCAGAGTCAAAATAATGATGATTTACGTAGGGTTTTGGCTTAGGTTTTGCATATTTTCTCACATTTATGTTTAATTAATTAGAGAAAAAGGCTACTGTCACCCTTCTTTATGTTTCATTGTAGAAAACAGGTTTTGGGACTATTTTACACCAAATGGAGCTAGAATCGGGTCAATCGGATCAGCAACGTTCATCGACTAAGTCCCTGTTACGGCCCGTATTGCCTAATACGGACCAGGCCTAGCATTGACCAGAAGATAGCGCTGGAAGCATTAAACCCTAACCGTCAAGGTCCTAATACGGACCGTATTACCCAATACGGTCCGTATCCGAAGGCGTCTCTTGGGGAATAACTGCCGACAGCTGTTTCCAGATCAGTTTCTTAGCCCCTACTCAACCTCTACACGTCCCTACACTCCTATATAAGGCCCCTGGGCAGAATGATTAGTTATCTTTGTAATTAGGGTTAGATCTGATTAAAGTGAGAAGAGAGGAGTGCCTGTAATGATGCCGTTCCGCGGCTAAGTTCCTTTTCTTAGGGCTAGGCAGTAAACCTTGTTACTCTTGATGTTTTGATATATATATTTCTGTTGATTATGATTTCTTGTTGTTGAAACAAAATGCTTTTGTGATTTACTATCTCTTCATCTAATTTCAATGATCTAGTTTGAGTCCGTTAGGGTAGTGACAGTACTTTAATGGTAAGAGAAACTATTTGTATGAATTAGCCTCGTTGAGATTTATTAGGTTTATGTGAAGAAAACCTTAGCGGAGGAAACCATAAACCAGACCAACAAAACGCGTACCAAATTCCATCACTTGCGTAAAGTAAATCGCAGTGATCTGTGTAGTAATTTGGGGTATTTGAGAGATCAGACATTTGCGTAAGGTAAATCGCAGTGTCCTATGTAGAATCTCGGTGAAAGATCTGTCATTCTCGCGTAACATAAATCGCAGTGACCTATGTGGTGTCTTTCATTAAACAACAACAGGAAATCAGACGCAACAGGAATATATTATCAAGGCGGATTGAGTGGCAATGGTGTGCCGAAACCCTAGGAATTCTCGTCTCTATCTTTATTTTAATTACTTTTAATTGCTTCCTAATTTACATTGATCACAACAACATCTCTCAATTTACAGATTTTGTCTAGCCTTTCGAAAGATTGTGATTCGATCGCTCAAAGCATTGAACCAATATTCCCTGTGGATCGACCTCGTATATACTACTCGATAGGATTGTGCGCTTGCAGTCCGAACCGATAGCATTTCGAGTTTATAAATATTAAAAGAAACATTGCTCTCTTTTGAGTGATCAGTCCGACAGTTCTACAGGTGCTTATGCGGGCCGCAGAGAATTTGTGAAGGCCGCACGATTCCTCTTTCCTTAGCCAATTTTCAGCCGACTTTCAATTTCGTGCGGGCCGCATAGAATTTGTGGAGGTCGCAGAAAGGCCGCACCAATGTCAATCTTGCCTTATTTCACGTTATCTTCTCAGATTTGCTGTCAGATTCTGAGAGATTGATTCCCAAGGCACGAAAATTAATAGCTATATATGGGCAGGGAGGCAGCAGGAGAAATCATCTTTCAACTTAGGTTTAATTTACACATCTCTCTACATCTTTTCTCTCTTCTCCTCGTGATCAAAGGCTATTGGAGCGAAGGATTGAAGGATTCCTCGAGCGAGCAAAAGTGAAGACAAGGGGCAGCGAGCGAGGAAATTGGTGTACTCTATTCTCTTTCTCATTTTTCTTAGTTTTCATCATGTTTTCTCTTGTACTTTCTTGTGTTAGCGCACCCATGAGAGGCTAGATTTCCTCTCTAGGGGCTTAGGCTTAAAATATGAATTTGTGTTAAATCTACCTTACTTGGATAATTTTCTTTATGATGATGTTTGTTTGCATGTTTGCTCTTGTTGATTTTATAATTCATATGCTTGTGTAATTTGTGTGCTTGTTAATTAGCGTCCGCTTAGGTATAACCAACTTAAGATGTTAGGATCAAAGAATTGATGGTACCAATTTATACATGAATAATCCTAGGATTGAGATTAGAAATGACCAAATCTATTTCTTAGTCCGAACCACAAGAAACAAAGGTTGAATTGAGGTGAAGGACTTAATCGTGAAATCTCATATTTAATTAGGACACCTAGAATTGAACTGAATATTGGTATGAAGAACTTAATCGTGAAGTATTGGTATTTAGAGATAAACTAGCTAACCTATGCTTATGGTCTAGATAGCTAGGGTGAATGACTTAATCGTGAAGTCTGAATTATCTAGACAAGTCATTAATTCACGAAGTGACCTTTTTTTATATTTAAGGATTAGAAACTCCATAATTGCAAACATGAATTTAGAAACTAATTAAGTGTGGATTTGACCAAGTGAATGTATGCCGATAGCCTCTAGATACATATCGAATCACAAACTCCTTTTATTTGTTTGTTTTAAATTATTTTGTTTAAATTCAACTCTCAATCGGGTATTGAACCCAAAACCAAATTTACGACAAACCCCCCCTTTACTTTATTGCACTATTTTAGGATTAATTGATTTAGTAAAAAGTAATTTTTCTCGTTATCTTTGGATCAACACCATAATTACTACAATGATAGATTGTGCGCTTGCAATTCAATCTAACTTTGCGTATTTAGGATTCTATAAATTTAAAGCAAAAAGTGTACTAAATAGACCATCAAACCTATACCTAAAATACACAACACTTCCTGTCACTTTGATCGCTCATACCTTCAGGATTGATGTCACCTTAATTTTCCTCTGACTCTTCTAATTCCGGATCCCTGTATCATCATCCTCATCCGGATCATAAGATTGGCCCCAAAAGCGGCCCGACTAGAGAAGGCTGCTCAATCTGGGGTGGGGCCCGACGGAGAGACCGATTACTAGACGGTCAGTCCCTCTGAACTGGGGGGCCCAACTACTAGACGGTTGGTCAATTTAGAGAGGGACAGACTTGAGCCAGGTAAGTTAACCCCTAGGGCCCTGGATTAATCTCATAATTGGGTTGGTACGTCGGACTCAGTAACCTCCAGACTCCATCATTCTGACTAAAAGAGTTGGAATCAAGTTTGTGCTGAACTAGCAGGCCTGCTAATTTTGCATGAATATTAAGGTCATACTAACCCTGATCCAATCCAAACTCTGACAAATAACCATTTAATACCCACATAATCAATCATACCCGCATTACCGAAATCACAATAACAAGCTCGATACTAATAAAACTATTAGGG